>PVJC01007012.1:0-35827 GCA_004026665.1 Murina feae
GCAGGCAGTTGCAACAGAACCCTTAGGTTTGCTCAAGTTCCGTGGCTGTTGGCCTCCATCTTGGCTGGGTTAATTTGCATACAGCTGCTCTGATTGGCTGTTGGCCTCCATCTTGGCTGGGTTAATTTGCATACAGCCACTCTGATTGGCTGGTGGTGATGGTCACATTTGCATGTTTTGCTTTTATTATAGAAGATTAGCTTATATAGGATGAACAATTTAGAAAGTGAGGAAAGAAACCAAGAATTCTTCTCTTTAAAAATGTTCAACAAATTGGCCTGGCCAGTGTGAATCAGTGGTAGAATGTTGACCCAGGAACCAAGAGGTCACTGGTTTGATTCCTGGTCAGGACACATGCCCGAGTTTCAGACTTGATCCCCAGTAAGGTGTGTGTAGGAGCAGCCAATCTTTCATGGGTGTTTCTATCTCTTTGCCCTCTCCATTCCTCTCTCTCTAAAAATCAATAAAGGAAAAAACAATTTTTTTAAAAGATTCAACCATTAGGTCCTATTTTGGGATCTTCATAAGCTTGATGAAATTTAATGAGGAAAACTGCACCTAAATTTTAAAATTGTAGTTAGAATACCAGCATCTATACAACTAGTAATTTTAAAGTTGTAAATGCTTGCCCTGGTCGGTTTTGCTCAGTGAATAGAGTGCTGGCCTGGGGACTGAAGGGCCAGAGTTCAATTCCTGTCAAGGGCATACACCAGATTTGCAGGCTTGATTCCCAGTAGAGGGCGTGCAGGAGGCAGTTGATCGATGATCCTCTCTCATCATTGATGTCTCAATCTCTCCTTCTCCCTTCCTCTCTGAAATCAATAAAAATATTATTTTTTTAAAAGTTGTAAATCCTTGATAAATATGCAGTATTGAGAAACTATAGCTTGCTTTGGAAGGTTAGCTTGTGCTATGTTTCCATAAGAGATCAAGTTTACCGTAAAGATGCTTGCTCCTCATATAACTAAAAAAGGTGGTGGTGGGGGAGCTTATTTGAGGGGAAACTTTCTAATCTTTTCCCTCAGTACCTCCATGTATTTTAATAATTTCTCTGACTTTCTATTTTTCCTCTTCTAGAACCTCCTAAGTATTCCAATTCTCAGCTATGATTTCCTATTTTCACTGGCTTCTAATCTCTACAATATAGTTGGAAGCACTTAGGACAAAACACTTTCTAGGATATCAAGTTGCAGAAGGCCGCAGTTTCAAAGACATTTATATAGTAGTGCTGCCACCTAAAGATTAGGTGAATAAAGAAGCAATTCAAAGGAAATGACCCATCATTCTTAAACCTGTCTCAAACATTTTCTCACCTCTAATTGGGCATAATAAACATTATGTTGTTAGTATGGGAGTTGAACTGTTTCACAATAACTTACTGCTGAGCTGCAATCTTCTATAGCAGAAAATTTCAAGCTCAAAATTCCAATCTTTTGGAGTCTTCTATGGTCTGGGGTCTCCAAGAATATCTCCCAAATTTATTTCTTTCAGACATTAGGCACTGCCTACCATACATGGGGGGTGGGGTTGGAGATGAAAAGATACCTGGAAGTAAACATTTGAGGGATTTCCGATTTAGTGGATAAAGTGGGGAATAATATATCTATGATATTTCCCTCTATCACTGACAGACTTCTTGCAACTGTGAACTAATACTTATTTTTTGTAACTCAGTTTTCTCGTCTATAAAATGGGGTTAATTTCACTTTGTTCCTACTTACCTCGCAGGATAATTAGATAAGCTTATTGACTTCTCTGAAATTAAAATAAATATGGTGGAAGCAGTTTTTGTAGCTGATAATTTTTAACAGATCCACTTTCTACCTACGCAATGTTGCAGAATAAAGATGTGACAGCATACAAAGCCAGGAAAAAAGTTGCTGTGCCCCAAAAATCTTGTTAAACTTGGTAAGATTTCAAGGGGCCTCTTAAAAGGACATTTTACAGTTGTGCATTTCAATCTCTGCAATTTATGAAAATTAACTCGCCCCTTTTGCTTTCTCCCTCTCGGCCTAAGGACGCATACAAAATATTTATCAGAGTTTCGTCCTTAGTCACAGTCCCTCAAAGGGGCCCAGTTTCACCTACACTGCGTGGGAGGCTGGGCTGCACACCCCACACTTCCTGTCAAGGATTCCTGGGGCTCCAGCCCAAACGCCGTCTATCTACCCACTTTCCTCTATGCTAGTTCTGCCCTTCTAGCCCCTCCCGACCGGCGTTTGAAGGCCAAGGTGAGACCCTCCCGGAAGATAAAAGGCCCTTGGCCTCCCGAGAAATGAGGGCGGGTACGAGGGCCGGAGGGGGGCGGAGGGAGGGTGACGCGCTGGTAGCAGCACCGACTATGACTCCGAGGGCCCTAAACGGGAGCTGACGCAGGCCCTGCAGGGCTCTATTCCCGCTTGAGCCCGGCTTCGGCCTTCAAATCCCAAGAAGGGATGAGTCCTCCAGAGGCCGCTCCCGGCGGCGGGTGGAGGAAGAAGCGCGGCCAAAGAGTCCGCAGGCAGCCCCCTCCTCAGACGTGCGGCGAGGCCTGGGCCGCCGACTGTGGACGCGCCGGCGGCGGAGGGCGCGCGCACGCGCAAAATGGGGGCGGAGGGAGCGCGCTCCGCGGTCGCCGCCACAGCAACTGAATCCGAGGAACGTGAGGGCGGAGGGCGAGAGCCACGGAAGGGGGAAAATGGTGGGTAGCGCGGGGCGCGCGCTGACGTCGCCCGGAGTCACGCACGGAGCGCCGGGTTACGCGCCGACGTCTGGCTGCCACGACTTGCCGTCTGCGGCGGCGGCAGCGGCGAGCGGCTCCCGTAGGGGAAGGAGGAGGAGGAGGGAGAGCCACGGGGGCTGCGAGTGAGCGGGAGACGCTGGGTGTGAGCGGGGCTAGCCCGCGGGAGGGAGAACGAGCGAGAGCCGAGCCAGCCTTCCGAGTCGCCTCCTCCTCCTCCCCTCGGCGTCCCGCCCCCGCCTGCCAGCCCGCCCTCCTCCCTCTTCGGGCAGCGGAGCTCCAGTGAAGCGCAGCTCGGCTCGCGCCGCTGTCCAGGACAGGTGTGCGCGCGCGCGCCCTCCTCCCCTCTTCCTCGCGCCTGCCTGGCGCGCGCCCTCCCTCACCTGCGGCAGGACAGCGCCCGCCCGCCCGCCCGCCCGGGTAAGCCCCTCGCGACCTTTCCTGCTGCCACTGCCACAGCGCGAGCCCACCCCGTCCCTCTAATCGCCTTCTTACCCCCCCCCCCAGGAATAATTCCTGCACTAGTAATTATGTCTGTGTAGTAGACGTCCCCGCACCCTCCCTCGGGAGACCCTGGCGGTGCAGCAACGCCCCCCCTCCCCCGTAGCGCAAGAATGAACACCTCCAAAAAAAGAGCAAAATAACACGCCCCTTAAAGAAAGAAAACAATCCTACCTCCGCAGGCACTGGAGACCACCAATGGTGCCCGTTTGCTTAGCAATCCCTAAGCCCTATTTTCCCTGGCCACCTTCGCCCGGGGCCTGGGACAGTGCGCCAAACGTGGCCGACACTCCCTTGCACAGCAACCCTGGCGGAAGGGGAGAGGAAGGAGGGTTCTAGGCTCTACTACCAACCCCTCCTCTCCTGTTTTCAAGCTCCCCTTCTCCCCCCTCTCTCCCCGTAATACATACACCCGCCCAGGATTCGTTATAAAAATGAAAAATAATAACATTCATGCTGACATCGCAGATGAAGCCAGGCCCAAGGATGGGTGGCCCGGGCAAGGCATTTTTGCTGCCCCACAGAGCTAGGTCAGCTCAACAGCCTCCTCTGCCTTTGATGGGGGCAAAAGGAATGGTTGTGAAGCCGGAGGGGCTTCCCTTTGAGCAACAGTGGGCTCCAGAGGCGGATGAGATGTGTCTGGGGGAAAGGACCAGGGGACCTCGCACCCTCACAGATATATTTGCCTTGAACCTGAACTCGGATAGAGAAAGGCCCAAGAGTCAGACTGGGGCAACTTTCTTTGGTTCGTTGTTGACTACCCCTGAACAAATGCCACCTTAATTTCGCTGTCTCTGCAGACCCTCCTGAGGGCTCTAATTCGTTCTTATTTGGGCCCCTTACGTTTCTGTGCGACCAGGCGCTTTGGGGCAGCTTTTTGCAGCGGTATCTGTGTTTGTGTCTCGTGTCCTTGGAAGGGAGGTTCTAGTGCTTTACAACAGGCTGAATTGGGTTTGACAGCTTTTGGTAGACTGTCAGGGAAGAAAAGGGATTTTTTATTACTTCAAGACCCCCCACTGGTTCCCTCCCAAACGGACGTTTTCAAATTTCGGCTTTGAAAATTGGAGTGTTGATTAGTGTGTGGAGGGAGTTGATTTCATTCCTTTGGGTAGTAGTAAAACCATTTAAATATTTTCCGGAAGAGAGAGAGCTATTGACCTTTACATTGGTTCTGTTTGGACCTGTTGGGTACATAAAATGTCAGTTTTCGGAAAATTTTTGTCTAATTTAGAATGTGTGGTACGTTTATTTAACTCTTCTGAGAATGTTTAAAATGAAAACGTTTTGTGAAAGGCAAAGATTCTATCACATAGATTGTTCTCTTCAGATTTAAAATTTTTAATTTATATCTTTAACCCTACGCATTAAAATAGCATTGAAGAGGCATAATATTAAAGTTCAGGTGAGCTATAGAAAGGGGATGCGCATTTTAAAAAATGATTGGTGAAATAATATTACTATTAGCCTTTGTTGTTGTCGTTAAATGTTAAGATCTACTTGAGAGTCTCCCATGATTTTTCTGGTAGATAGCCATAAGAAGTGGGTGATTTCTCCACTTTGAACACTTGCAATACAACATTCCAGTTTTAATGGTCTGAATATTGAAGATAATTGTCTAGTTTAAGACAGGCATTTAACCTAAGCAGCACTTGAAAACATGTTTTAATGTTCTTGTTCACTTTTATTTTAGAAACTGATTTTGTGAAATATTAATCGTATATTGTTTCTATTGGAAACTCTATAATCAAAAGGGCTTATTACCCAGAAGAAGATCCCTTGTCCCCAAGTTTATTTTATGAATGTGCGTGCTAATTTTTACTTTTAAAAAGCAAAGCTGAATTAGAATTTCAGAATCACCCATAGTTCAGGCTGAGGGAAATTGAGGCTTTTTTCTTTTTGGTTTTGCCTATGTCTGTTTCACTTGCAAACAATTTTTTGTTGGTAAGAGTTTGTTAAAGACAGATGATGGTATTAAAAGTAACGCAATCTATTTTCTTCAAAATGTGTGTTAGTGTTACTAAAAGCAGAAGAAATCTAGAGACATTTATCATTTTTTAATGTAAGCATACTTTGAAAAAGGGAATCTTTTATGATTTTTTTCATTAAGATATTTTGTTGCATATTAATATAATATATTTCGTTTTTCTATTTCCTACATTGTATTGAAATTATAAATTTAATTTTACAACTACTTATTTTAAAATTATTTTAAAATTACATATTTAAACAGCTAGATGCTAAAACTGGTTTTTCATTTACCAAGTTGGTATATTGTTTAGGTAGTTAACCAATGGTTAGAAGTCATTTTAAATCCACAGATTTTCTAATGGATTTTCAATGTTAGGATGCAAATCTGACTTTGAAATTCTACTTAAGGTTCAAACTTTTTGTTTTAAGACTTTCTCTGAGTCTCTATTCATTCTTCTCAAATTACCTTTTTAAGGCTACTGTATTCTATAACCTAAGGAAAGCTACCTTTCACCACCCTCCCAAATTTGACCAAAAGTCCAGATTTACAGGCTTATCCTATAATTAACTCTCTTGTTTGAGCAGTGAAAAAATGTACTAAATACAAATTTAATTGTTTTGGAAAAGGCATTACTCTCATTTGCTTTTTAAGATACATTTTAAAAGTAGGTGGGAAGCTGGTTTATAATAGAAATTTTATATATATACATGTAGAATAAACAGCATAAAGCAAGTAAATATTTATGTAGGGAGATCCAGGTTTCAGTTGTTTGATTATTTGAGCTTAATATTCCCAGTTTAATCGTGCAAATGATATTTAATTTATGTTTTGTCTAGAATCGTCATCAGTTACTTCTGTACTGGGGAACTAAGAACTCAGTTCCTGGATACACTTTTTCAGAAAATCAGAACATTCCCAAACTAAAATTGCTTCAGAACCTCTGAACATAAACGTTTGGGACAGGGCAAGAAATTTCGACTCCAAAGGTGGTCCAAGAAGGCCGACAGCTTAAAGCCCTAGTTTTCTGCCCTGGGGAAGTAACCATTAGCACGGAAGAAGGCTGGCGGGTTGGCGCGTGCCCCCTCATCGCAATCCTATTGGCTTTGTAGCTGCGTTGCGCTCTTCCGAGGGGGCAAGAGCTTGGTCTAGCGCAGGATAAACACTTGAGGAAGAGCAGCGACTCTTCTAGCTCGGACTTGACCAGATCTTACCCTCAGCTTAAAAGTGGTACCAAAATGACCCTGCTCCGCTGAGTTCTGTAAGGTGACCCTGCTTCTCGGCGTTTGCGACCCTTTGGGGCTGGGGTCTATCCAGGGTCCTGATCGCTACTGGGGGAGCCCGGAGAAGCCTCCGCTTCTTTATACGTTTTTCTGTGTGGCTCAAAGTGCGCGTATAGTTCCTACGTCCCCTTCCCGACAGGAGAGGGAGTGCAGGAAAATCAGCATTGAAAGGAAACTATGTGATACTAGAGGATGCCCCTCAAACTAAGGGGAAGTTCTTTATGGTGCCTGAAGCCTAGATTTCTACCTCTTAGTGAGCTTCCCCATTAGGAAGTCATTTCGAGGACCACTGGACAGGTGGGTGATTCTAGAGCTCGCTCACGAGATTGCCTCAGTTTGTCTTTGGTAGCCAGGGTGCTTTTTGCCCTGTTATCTCTTGAATAAGAGTAGCAAATGCCTAGAGCTGAAGTAGCTAATACTGGGTAGAATGGGGCCCTTGCTAAGAGAAGAAGAAAGCTGTGAATACTTAGCAGGCAGGTTTGCCCAGGATGTTGCGACGGGAAATATTAGGGCTTCGAAAGCTCAAGTATTGACAAGGCTTATGCCTTGGACTGGTCTGGGTTTCTTGATCATTAGTACTACTTTTACCCCTCTCTTTTCCAGGAAGCTTGGGCAACCATGTACTCAGCCGTTTCCAGGGCTAAGAGTGAGGGAGACAAGTCTCCTTATTTGGGGGGTGGGAGGTGAAGTATGTTCAGTGGGAATGGAACCCATTGATGGGATAGGCATACTCTTCTCAGGATGGAGGCAACAATCCATGCTTGAGAAAGTCAGGATTAGGGCTGTGAGTTCTGTACCTTCTGAGCCCCCTGAAGGTGGTGATGGGTAGAGGGTAGGGACATTGGCAAGGGGTCCTCTGGAGATAGGCCTTAGCTTTCCCACAGCTGTTAGGACTGTAGGCTGCAGTGAGGTAGTTATGAGCATTCGCTATATATTTTGGAGAAGGAAAATAGGCCTTAGATTATGCCTCAAATGTAGGAAGAGAAAAATCAATGATTTCTGAGACTATAGACAACCCCTTTAGCTGTCAGTGTCCAAAGACTCATTGGTTAACTAATGGTCGGTAACCTGTCAGCCTAAAAAAACAGCAATCATTTAATGTTTTACTTTTTGAGAGGTGGGGGCTTTCCTTGACACTCAGGAGTTCCTGGGAGGGGCAAAAATGATGCGCGAACCTGTGTTAATGAATCCCGTAAGGAACTGCGTTTCCCAGGAAATTCCTGGCATTTTTAGCTCGTGAATATCCTAAAGCCTGCTGATTTTCTCCTCCATTCTGGGTCCTTCCAGAGAGGAAGAAGAGTGGGTTAGGGGCTAAAGGCTCAGCAGGGCCTGGTTCATCTGCAGAGCTGGCCGGCAACCTAGACTGGGCTCAGCCTTAAGCAGAGTTGCCCCCCTTCCCCAAATCTCCGAAGGAGGAGGGGGAGTTAAGCAGGCAGTCTTGGTCCCTAAGGGGGCTGGTGGAAGGTTTTTGGGTGAATGTGGGGTTTCTTTTTGATCGTTGTTTGGGGGGAAGGGCATAGCCAACTGGAACAGGCATTGCGGGAACCCCGGCCCTGGTGCGGCCGCTGTCCTCTGCTCAGCTCCCCCCGCCGGTGAGTGCGCCCGCCCGACTGTGCGGGGCTGCGGTTGGGGGGAGGGGGGAGCGGGATCATCTGAGGCCAGAGCTGCTGCGCTGGGAGGGGGAGCGGCGGGAGCGAGGGGAGGGACCGGCTAGGTGTCTGCTGCTCCGCGCCACTGCTGCCGGCGCCCCGACCTCATCCCCGGCAGCCCCTTCTGCAGCTCAGGGTTACTGCTGCACCACCTCTCCTCTTCCTCACCCTCCTCTGCGGCCGGGGCTCTGCGGTAGGAGACAGTCCAGCCTGGCGGCATGTGGGCCGTTCTGGGTTTGGGTCTGGGTCTTGTTGGGGCCTGCAGGGGAGGGGTGGCCGTGACTTGGTGTCCCTCTCTGCAGAGGGCTGTGCTGCGCTGCGCAGGCCCCTGCCCCCACATCCCTTTGGGGTCACTGGAAAGCAGAGCTCAGGCCCGCGCCCTGTGCTTAGTAAGGCAGCTCTCCTCTCACCCATAGTCCCCCAACTCTCCGGGCCAAGGCCGCCCAGGGTCTGGCCAACAGCGACAGCCACAGTGGTGGCGGCGGCGGCAGCTGCGACGCAGCGCGTCCTGCCCCCCCCCCCCCCCCCAGCCAGGGGTGTAGGGTGAGGGCCTGGGGTGGGCGCCGCCTGGCGGGCGGGCGGGCGGGCAGGCGGGCGGACGGGGGCTGGCAGTGGGGAGGGGGCGCGGGTCACGTGCCCGGCGGGCGGGTGGGCGCGTACAGTAGGGCGCCCTGCTACTGTACTGGGGAGTCAGTGCCCTGTTACCGGGTCTCGTCTGTCTCGTCTCTCCCGCAGATCTCGCGAGAGTGGCTGACTGGCTGTGGGGGTTGCGGCGGCGGCAGCAGGCGGAGCCGGGGAGGGAAAGCAGCGGCGGCTGAGGCGACTGAGGCGGCGGCGGGCGGAGCGGCAGCCGGCGGCGGCGAGGCGGCGGAGCGCAGCATCATGGCGGACCGAGACAGCGGCAGCGAGCAGGGTGGTGCGGCGCTGGGCTCGGGCGGCTCCCTGGGGCACCCGGGCTCAGGCTCGGGCTCCGGCGGGGGCGGTGGTGGCGGCGGGGGCGGCGGCGGCAGTGGCGGCGGCGGGGCCCCGGGGGGGCTGCAGCATGAGACGCAGGAGCTGGCCTCCAAGCGGGTGGACATCCAAAACAAGCGCTTCTACCTGGACGTGAAGCAGAACGCCAAGGGCCGCTTCCTGAAGATCGCTGAGGTGGGCGCGGGCGGCAACAAGAGTCGCCTCACTCTGTCCATGTCAGTGGCCGTGGAGTTCCGTGACTACCTGGGCGACTTCATCGAGCACTACGCGCAGCTGGGCCCCAGCCAGCCGCCCGACCTGGCCCAGGCGCAGGACGAGCCGCGCCGGGCGCTCAAGAGTGAGTTCCTGGTGCGCGAGAACCGCAAGTACTACATGGATCTCAAGGAGAACCAGCGCGGCCGCTTCCTGCGCATCCGCCAGACGGTCAACCGGGGGCCCGGCCTGGGTTCCACGCAGGGCCAGACCATTGCGCTGCCCGCGCAAGGGCTCATCGAGTTCCGCGACGCTCTGGCCAAGCTCATCGACGACTACGGAGTGGAGGAGGAGCCGGCAGAGCTGCCCGAGGGCACCTCCTTGACTGTGGACAACAAGCGCTTCTTCTTCGATGTGGGCTCCAACAAGTACGGTGTGTTTATGCGAGTGAGCGAGGTGAAACCCACCTACCGCAACTCCATCACCGTGCCCTACAAGGTGTGGGCCAAGTTCGGACACACCTTCTGCAAATACTCGGAGGAGATGAAGAAGATTCAAGAGAAGCAGAGGGAGAAGCGAGCTGCCTGTGAGCAACTCCACCAGCAGCAGCAGCAGCAGCAGGAGGAAACCGCCGCTGCCACCCTGCTACTGCAGGGTGAGGAAGAAGGGGAAGAAGATTGATCAAACTGAATGGGGAAAAAATCCACACACATGCACACACACACACACATACATACACATACACAACTACACAGAAAATATACTGTAAAGAAAGAGAGAAAATAAAAAGTAAAAAAAAAAAAAAAGAACTTCAAGGGAGCACCACCCACAGAACCTCCACCAACTGACAGTTTCTCTTCTTGACTTGCCACCCATCGCTGGATGTTGTCCACTTTATCCACCATATAAAACAGTAAGCAGCTGCTAAAACAAAAAAAATACAAAAAGTAATAACATTATATGAACTGTGTTTCCTACTTGATTAAAAAATATAAAGAACTGAGTGTTTATTTCCCT
Organism: Murina feae; assembly: GCA_004026665.1. Taxonomy (NCBI): domain Eukaryota; kingdom Metazoa; phylum Chordata; class Mammalia; order Chiroptera; family Vespertilionidae; genus Murina; species Murina feae. Next base: position 10,300 of record PVJC01007012.1, read on the forward strand.
AATTAACCAAGAACTTTTGTACACGTTTAAGCTATTATTATTAAAAGTGTTTGCAAAATGGTCAAGATTATAATATTGCTGAATTATATAAAAGTCCTTTTCATGTTGAGCTAACATTTGACTTTAGCACAAAAAAGAGATATTTTAGAACACGTAAAATAATATTTTTAGTTTTTCTCATTTTGTTACCAAATTTCAAACCTTACATGGAGGTTATTATAGTATATTTGACACCCTATATACCTGTGATTAGAGATGTGTATATATATGAGGGCTAGGCATGCTGTGTGTCTGAGCTTTGTCTAAATGTTATGCAGAAGTTTGTAGAGTTAAAGGTACGTAGGTTTAATTCATGCAAGGTAAACAATAAGTGCTCTCTTTTATACAATATGCATTGCATCTGGACCTTAAACATATAAAAATGGTCAGTGAAACTTCTGTGAACATGAAGAAATTATTAAAAAAGGCATTTAAATGAAATTTGCTAAGTTGTGATTTTTATGGTTGGAACCAAAGTTATTCAAATAGCAAAAGGAAATAGAGAAAGAGAGAAAAAGGAAATCTCCCATAATATTTTTCTGCATCTGTTTGCTTTGACTGAGTAGTCGTTTTGTCATTGTGTATATGAGATGTACTTGTATTGTTCATAATATATTTTTTTCATTATGTGTAGAAAGATTTAAAAAAACTAACGTGCAGCAATTTCCAGTGAACCTGAATTGGACATCAGGTAGTGAGTCTATTTGTGGTCACTAGCACTGTCTCCTAAACTTGTAAGAGGTCTGAAGCTATCCTTTGGTTTTTGCCAGTGCTATTAACTTATGTAGACCTGTTAAAAAGCAGAGCAACACAATTATAGTTATCCTACTGAGCCATGGATTCTGAGTTTCCTTTTAAAAGAGAAAGCTAAGTTAAGTTGGTGTATGTAAAGGATTTCCATGTAGCTGTGGTGCTAGTTATTACTGGCTACATTATATGCTAAGTGTATTTGTGTTCCCCAAGTGTCCAAGCCTATCAAAAGTATGTTCTATCATTCATATATTCAAGGTGTAGCGTATAAAAATGAAAAGCTTAGGAGAGCACTTTACCAAGCTGGTGTCCTCCAAACTGAAATTGTTAATAACGATAGTCTTTTACAGGTTTTCATTTAAAGATGTTTGTGTGCTTTTAATTGACAACTAACTCCTTGCTGCTGTATAGTAAAATATTAATATATTTTTATCATTAAACTGCTGCATGACTATCATCTTTGAGTGAAGAGAAAATGTTATAAAAAAAAGATGCCTTAAACAGTACATTTTGGTTTGGAATTCTGTAGAAAGCATTTTGTGTTTGTTTTTTTAAAAAGGACCTTGTCTGACAGAGAGAATTCTGGGGATAGAATTGTTTCTTGGCAAATTCAGACATATAGATCTAACTGCTGTATGTAGGAGACATCACCTGTAGGAGCTGGAAGGTGTCAGTGCTTCTCATATTGTAAAGCATGGGCCTAGGAAGGTGAAACAGTTGTCTTTCTGAATGATTTTTTTTTTTTCTGCTGGTTCTTTGGATTTGATTTGATATTTTTAAGCTCCCTGGTTGAGTGTGTTGTCTTTGTTTTTGAGATCTACTGTATGTGTTGAATAACAAGCTATTTCCATTGTACTGTGCATTTTCCCATTAAATAGTTTGCTTTTACTATTCATACAATGTTAAATATGAAGTGACCGTACAATAGTTAGGAATTTCTTTACTTACAAAATCACTGGAAATAGTTAAATTGTTTTTCCCTTTTCCCCAAGGTGCATTTTCTTATTTCCACATAGTAAAGTTGAGCTTTTACAGTGCATAATGTGACATTTGGAATGCGTATTCAACTGCATGTAAACATTAATAACCTGCACTTTTTTGTCTTAAGGTTTCTTGAGCTGTTTTGTTCACTGTACTTTAACTGTGATATGGAAAAGACTGCATTTTCTGTGCTGTTACTAGTTAGGAAAGAGAATTGCTTTGATTTTGTCTCTTGTTTACTATAGCTTCTTAAAGTTAATCCTTGTACTACAGGTTGTTGGAGTACTCCTAGATCAGTGTTTTATAGTAGCCAGCAATAAGTAGTGCAGGTCAACAAAAACACAGCAAACTTAGGCTAAGTGTCCTTTCTTTGAGATGCGAGTTCTTTCATGAGGTTTTCTTTAGGGTCTAAGTTACCTAAAATGAAGCCTTTCTTACCTGTAGACTTCAGATTCTGCTTGGAATCCTACCGGATCAAGAAGCACAGTTGTGCAGTTGTCTTTACACTATAACAGTTAAACACAATCTTACCAAGATTTTGAAACCATGGCCTGATTTATAGTCAGTGGGTTTAAAAAGAAATCCACATGCAGATCTTGTAAGACTTAAGAGATGATCATAGAAAAGACTAAGTGACTGAAAAGATGCTTTTATTTTGCATCTCACTTTACCTCCCCAAGCACCCTCCCAACCCTTCCCTTTTCCTCTCTCCTGTTTCATCCCTCTCCCTCCCCTCCTGCCCCCCTGCTCCCCAGGTGCTCGGTACTTTACCAAGGTCTATATCTCAGTGTTTTATGTTGGAGTTTTTCCTTGGTTTTATTTTACTAGTTGGTAAACCCTGTTTGTGCTGAAATAAGAAAGGAAATGGTTGGTATATTTGACCATATGTGTTATTCATAGAAGACAGTATGATCAAATGTGCCAAAAATAAGCAAACAAAACTTAATTCCTGACAAGTATGCCTTATTTTTTATGATCTGCTTTGTCTTATAATTAAGGTCCAAGAGCTTGGTTAAACTATTATTTGCCTAAGTATACAAGAAAACTTGAAATGCATTGCAATATTGATGTTCTTTAAAATGAGAGACACTGTCAAGTAATTTAATCTAGAGATCAGCCACCAGATTTGAAATGCCCATATATATGTGTGTGTGTTTGGTGGTGGTGTTGTTTTTTTTTCTTTTAAATCACCAAATGTTTTTTAAAGCTACTTTTTATTTGTGCCTCCTATTTGTCATGCTGATGTTAGAAGCAGCAGTCATCCAGCCACAGAGGGAGCTAAAGTTAACTAACCAGAACTGTAGAAATCATTATACATGCCTTTGACAACAAAGGAAGTTTATAAGAAAAGCCATGTTGTCTTTTCCTCCACTAGATACAGATTGGAGATAGATGAATATTTGCCAAATGGAAAAAACAACAATGCAAGTTAGGAAACACAGACTTCTCCAGCTTCTCAAAAGCCATGGAGAGTAGAAACCAAAACCAATAGGGAAAATAAAAAACCTTGAAAGTCTCACTTTCTAGTTGTCCCATGCAGGGGTTGAAATTTGATTCAAAGTGGAAAATATATATCAGTGTGTTTTTTAGGTCTTCACATCTGGAGATGGATAACTATTCCAGTTTGATTTTTCAGGTAATGGAGAAAGCTGCTAGTAATTTTAACCCCTGCCTAAAGAAGACAGATAATTTTATTTGGGAGCAAATACGTATTGCCTTGAAAATAGCACTGTAATAGCCTATGATAATTAGTTGTAGAATAACCTTTATCCCTTTGAAACTATGCAAATTATTAAACAAGTGTAAATTAGGACTCAAAGATAGTTGATTATATTGCAATCAGATGGCATTCACAAACTTAACTTGAGCATATACAAATAAAATCTATTAGTCTAAGAGTTTTGTATGCTAACAGAAAAATATAATTTAGCTACCTATTCTAAAAATGGTGAATATTATTAATATTGTATAATAGGACTGGGAAGACTGCCTCCTTTTTTGAAGAGAGATATTAAGGATTTTTATAATTGTTTTTCATCAAATTTTAATATTTTTGTCAAAATTTTAGGTATTTAATTTGTAAAACAGTTTGCTTTGTACTGGCATACAGAAAATAGGGTATTGATTTTAAACTTTTTGAAGCCAAGTGATCAAGTACATTTGTAATAAAAGTCAATGGATCTATATCAGTTGTACTCACTGTTTTCATTTCTTCTTAATATAGGAATGCTGTACTTTCCTGCAGGAAAACTGAACTAAATTTGGGTGGAAGGGAGGGGAAAAGATAAGTTCATTGATAATGAGAATCTGGGTGGGTACTACTGGCCCAAACATTTTACATAATCTTTTAAGTCAGTTAAAATTTGGTATATTAAAAAGATGCCTATGTCAATTTTTTGTTCCTGTTTTTTTTTTTTTAATGGAAATTGATGTTTGTGGGGGTTATCTCATTTACTGTTTCTGTGCTTTAACATTCTGCATTTAGCACTGTTGAAACTTTCCCTAAACATATTTTTCTTTCATGACATTTTGAGGTATCTACCAACCTTTGGTGACTGGATCATAGGCATGTTTATTTTTATCTCCCTCGAATGTTCACCCTCTCTTCTTCATATTCCCACTCATTTTTTAATATTACTTACATTCCAGATGATTTTAGAATGGGGATTTCTGAAATTGTTGTTCTGGTGGCTTTCATAGTTCCACAATTGATTTTACTATACATGTGAACATATTTTTAAGATTGCCCCCCATAAAACATGAGATATCAAATCCAATGACTTTTTCCTCTTTTCAGAGTCTTTTCAATAAAAATGCAATCCTGCTTTCTAAGTAAAAGGATGCTAAAATCAGGGGATCTTTAACAGCGTAGGTTTGGAATAATTGGTGATAATTCTGAGTGTAACATTTATAGTTGATTTTCCCTAAATTTGAATATCTTAATAATTTGGAGATATGTATATTTCCCTATGAGAGTGGAATGAATAGGAAAGAGAATTAATTGGAATTGCTTAAGTGAATAAATTAACTAAAATTATTTGTAAAAAGTTGTCTGTTAAAGTTTGTCCATTTTTAAATCAGACATTGTAATATTTTGGGGGTATTTTCCGTTGCAACTTAACTGAATATAGGCCATTCATAATGAAGTATACTATAAACTAAAGTGACCACTGCTATTAAAATTACTGTTTTCCTCCAGCAGCATCAGTTACTATAGGGAATTTACAATGTGTTTTTTAAAACAGCTGATTTTAATATTTGAAGTTATTAATCCTAAAACTTAACCTAAATTCAAGGCCTAGGCAATTTGACAGGCTCCTTTTGAACATTAATTATTATGGGCTAAGTGAAGATCATCTAAACTAGCAATGGCATGAGTCAGGTAGAATTTCTTGATGCAAGAACAACCAGATGAAAAGTGAAAGATGATTGATTTAAAGCCAACAGTTTGTCATCTTTTAGCTGCTAAACTGACGACCAAGTTTTGATGTTGAATGGTCTGGCCAATTTATGCCTTTAGGAAAGTTTGTGGCAAAAGTTATGTGTTAAAAACATTTTTCTTAAAGAAAATTTCATAGCTACTCATTATTTTGTCTCCATATTACGTTTGGTATTCATTTTCTTTTTCCTGATGTGCTTTGCTTTTGTGGAAAATTGTCTTGTTTGAAAGGTGGAAACATGGTGGTGATACTCTATGTAAAAAAATTACTTCTTACCAGAAATAGTTTACTCAATTTTGGAATTGCAAGATTTTAGCTTTTTTATGAATGCATACTTTGTTTCAATGATTATTAGTAATTTGCTTATTAAATTTTTGTAGCATTTCATGGGGAAATTTCAAGCCAAATAATTTTCTTGATTTAGGATGCACTTTAATAATTCAAAAGGCCTCCAAGTTCAAGGGCCAAACCTTTATGTTCTAAAATCTTAAGAAACATGGAAATATTTTTGTTAGCATGTGTTTTGGTCTAACCTGGATTAATGTAGAAGGATCCTAAGAGGACTTAAGAAAAGATGTCCTTATTGTAAACTGGCAGTCAAAGTAATGAGATAGGTGACTTATGTATTTAACTTGACTTAGTCAAACAATGATGGCAATCAGCTAATGAATTATTAGACACATGTTGGGATTGGGTCAAACTCGCATTCAGCTGGAGTGAATTTGACTGTTTCCAGTTCAGGTAGTTTGTTGGTGGCATTTCACCTACCTCCCTACCTTACACATCTGGCATTTTCTTTTACTCATCTTCCTTTTTCCTTGTTTGTCTCTTCTCCTCTATTATTTTTGCCATAGGCTTGACAGTGGCACTCAAGCTTACCCCATAGAAAAGGAAGTAAATTAATTGCTGACTCCTGTCTTAGAACATAGCTAATTGACCCCAGGAAAATTTTTGTATTATGAGGTAGTCAGGCAGTTTTTCTGACTGCTGTTTCCCCCATAGTCTTAGTTGGTAGTTTGAAGGACATCAAAATTGTTTGTTAAGAATTTGTGAATTAAGAAATTTGTGAATTGAAGAGAGTAAGAAGTATGTGTATTTTAGGTAAGTTACTGGGGCTGAGACTTACTGCTTGGGAAATCTGAGAGCAGAAAGGAGAGAGTTGTTTGATGTGCTTGTGTGAGTTTGATAGGTATATCAGAATGGTTTGGAGGTAAAGTGGGAGGATTTTTATTAGGGGTAGGAAAAGATACTAAGATGGAGTCTTAAATGAGAGTTGTTTACTAAGGACAATGAAGTTGATCTTTGCTAAGGAAATTTCAATTGCCAGAGAAAATGGGTCCCTTGTTGGTTATGGGGAAGCTGTTGGTCTGTAGCTAGATGTTATGATGATGATGCATTATACAGATCTGTTTTCAGATGTAGGATTTTTGCTTTTCTGGACAAATTACGTAGAACAATTGTGGAATGGCAACTTTTCTGGTCAAGGCAAGTTGGTCCCGCATAATTATTATTTTGAGAAGTTTTTCAGTTTCCTATATAATAAAAGGCTAATATGCAAATTGTCCTTCAACCAGGGGCGGGGCCGGCTGGCCAGCCAACTGCCTGTGGCCCCTCCCCCTGCCGGCCCCACCCCCAATAACTCCCACCCTACCCCAATCGATCAGAAACAGAGCTGGCCAGCCAATCTCCCACATTCCCTCCCCTGCCCGGCCCAGTTGGCCCTGATCGGGCAGGCCGGCCAGACCCCACCTGTGCACGAATTCATGCACCAGGCCTCTAGTAATTTATAAACTATCAGGAATATATATCATATGTACTCTCTATTCTCCTGGGCTCATGTTATAACTTACATTTACTTTTCAAAATGGTCCTTAGATCAAAATCATTTGACTTTTTTGCAGTCTACAAATATCTATATTATACTTGCTTTTATAGAATCTTGAGCCTTTGGTCCACATACATTTCTTAAAAGAAGACCATAAACCAGGTAAAAACACTATATTGCAATATTAGGCATCTTTTCTATTTCTTCTACATTTGCAATCCTAACAACCATTTTAACATTGTGAATCTTATGAGACTCTCAGAATACTATATTTATGAAATCAGACAACATACCAGTCCCCCAAACTCAAGTTTGTTTGTTTTTCCACTGTTTCTGTTACTTTAAAATTGTAGAACTCCCAAGAGTTCAGGGTGGAAGATGTTAATAATATAATTTAGCACATCTTGGAAGTTCTTATGCCCTTTGTAAAGTGAATTGATCGTGTTCAGATTTCTGTTCCCAATATCCCAGAAGTGTTTTAAATTATGTAAGATAAAGAATTGCTATACTACTTACTTTTAAAGTTACCTAATTCAAGTATATTTGGATAACTCTTGCTTTTTTAGTTTAGTATGGAATTATTCTCAGTGATTTTGACAGATTACTTTCAAGTTTCATTTTACCCATATCTGTAGATGTGATAAAATCTGTTTAAAGATAGCTAAAAGAAAGGTGTTGATTTTGTATTTGGAATGTAATTTTTTGTTAAGTTTGTTAACAATAGCAGAATTGTTTTTATAACTTATTTTGAATTGAAAGTATGATTTTCACAATTCATTATGTGTGTCAGATTTGAAATTATAATACAGTTGCGTGTCAGTCCAGAGCCTTCTTTAATAGCTCCTACCCTTAGGAATGTTGAAAAAGAAGTGAATTCCCAAACCTGTGTCAAGAACCAGTGATTTAAATGTCTTTGAAAGGCTTCCTTGAGTCTAGTCAATGGAGATAAATGATAGCCCATTTCCATGCTGCATTGTTGTTAGGGTTTATAAAGTTGTCAATATGTAAAAGTGCAAAAGCGGGTAAAACTATGTAAAATTGCCTATAAATTTTCTAGTTTTAATTATTTGCACTATTTACCTTTGCACTTGATTTTATGGAAGTTAAGACTAGTCACTTTCACTTTTGTTTCTAGTCTTTTCTAATTTCTTACAGAGTTATGTTTTTAATATCCCACCCAAAGCACGCTTATATGCAATTAAATATGCTTTGTAAATCTGAAAAAAACATTTCTTAGTATTAGCTATGTGAAAAAAATTGTTTTGATGAAATTTTTAATATGGACCTTTATTTGCCAATAAAATCCTTTGTAAATGTGAGCTTTATTAAACTATTTGAATAGACAAAGTGAAAGCTTAAGATAGAAATACATACATATATATATATATATACACATATATATACCTATACATATATATATGTATACATGTATATGTATGTATATATATATAATGGTCTTTGAGATCCAACTTTCAGCCTAAGATGGCTTGGTTTTGGTGTGATCTGTATTCACTGAAATCAATGAGATTTGAATCTAGCTGGGTATCAGCTTAAAAATCTGGAAGGGAAGTGGGTGGCAAGTGGTAGCGCCCTCTTTCATGTAGTTTTCCATAATGCTCATAGAGTTTTCTCATGGTCAATGTGACATAAGTGGTATTGAATAATTATATTAAATGAATATTCCTTTTTGGAATTCAAAGTTGACTCACTTTTTGAGGGGGGTGTGGCAAGGGATAAGAGACTTTATTTTAACTAGAGGCATTCTTATAATGTAAAGATGTGCTCTAGAAAGAATAGGAGAACAAAAAGTATACCTGTGAACATATATTTTGTCTTAGTGAAATTGTGCAACACAGGTAGGTGCAGAATTGCAAAAAAAAAAAAAAAAAAGGTAGTTTTGTCAATAGTGTGAAAATGTGTTTTGGCTAAAATTATTTTTGTAAGTTGTTTAACTATTTCATTTTATATTCCCTTTCCCATAGCCTTTTAGGCAGTTCATACTTAAAACCAACAAGTAAGAGGCCTCTCTTCAGATCTGATTTATTTTTGGAATGCCAGAGTGTGTTTCTGGATTGGGGGGAGCTGGGAGTAATGTTTTAATTCTTGACATCCTCTTCTCGGCATGTCTTGCTAGTCATTCTGGATCTTATTGTTTGCAAATTGTGTTGATAATTCAGTGATGTATTTGAAAAGAGAAAGTCCTCTATGACACAGTGTGAATGTTTGTGGCTGGAGCCTTGTAGCTTTGTTTTTAATTTGAGTAGAAAGTTAAATTTCCATTGTTCAGATGTTAGGCTTATGTAGTGGAATTGTGCCTGGTAGTTGTCTAAATATGGACCAGTTTGGGGACACTAAGGTTGACAAATGTGTATCTGACTCCAAATAATCCTTTACCTAAAACTATAAATTAAAGGCTTGCATCATTAGAGTTCTCTTAAGTTTTATGTTGTCAAATCTTTAACTGTGGATGATGATCAGCATTATATCTATGAATTTCCGTTGGGAAAAGAGAAGAATTCAGTCTCAACTTTTTCTTAGAGACTAAATTTACCCTATATGGAAAATGAAAAATATTTTAGAGAGTGGCTTTGATTATTTTTATGGAGTTTCATCAGCTTAATTATTTTTCCTAGTTTGAAGCACTCTTTCACAAATGTGAGTAAAAGGAAAAGGTCAGCAATTCGCCCCCCCCCCCCCCCCCCGCCCTTTAGGTTCTTTTTAGTTTTCTGTCCCCGTTTCCCAATCCTGATATAAAGTGAATTACGGGTATCCCTCTAAGTCCCTGTAGCCCCTTTTGGGGTTACAGAGTCCTCTGATAATCTGATGAAAGTGATGGACCCTCTCCCCAGAAAAAAATGCACATAGGTAATTTTGCAAATAACCTCAGGGGCATCACATATTTTCTGAAACACAAGTTAAAATATCTCAGTTCTAGATGACTCTATAAAGAAAATTTTAATTTAGTTGATAAAATTAATAACTAGCTATTGGCTTAAAACATTTCTGGAATTACTGTTAGATGGTGGCTCCAATTAGTGAAATACGACATTGTAACCAGCTTTGTTAGATATTACAACATCCAGACAGAAGGAAGAAAGCAAAGTTTTGAGAGCTATTTATAAGGAGTCAGGGCATCTCTAGACATGGGAGCCATTTCTGGTTCAAGGCAGGGGTCAGAGTGCCTGATAGCTTCTAGCAGGGTAGAGTTTGATAAACCACAATGCTCAGGATGCCAGGGGGTTAGCCATTATCTTAACCCCTTCCTCACCAAAAGATTTTAGTTTTGTCTATTGGGAAATAAGATGTCACTAGGAAAAAAAAAAAAGATTTGCCTTACAACTTTGCTGGAACACATCAGTTTGGTGATATATGGGACACCAGTATTATTTTTGAGAAGGTGCATAAAACCAAAGTAAATTATTCTCTGTGTAGAACATTATTTATTAGTAACATTTCTTTGGATGTATTCGCTTTGACAATTTTTACCAGTAAATATTGGTTTTATTTAAAACTGGGAATCCAGTTTATAAATAGGATCGTTGATATATCTGTCCTTCCCCCCATGTAAAGAATAGTTTAAAGATTTATGCATACTTTTTACATTTCTTTCTTGATGCCATGAAATGGGGTGGGTGGCGGGGTGGAGATCTTTGAGTCAACAACTGACAAGATGTCTTTTCCAAATTTAAAAATTGAGAAGCAGCACTTTAAGTCTAACTCTACACCATTTTAGTGCATGTATTAGTTTTAATAATGATTTTTGGTGCATGCCTTTGGGCTTATTCAAAAGTGTACAATAGGAAAGTATATTTCCTTTCTTAGAAAGGAGATGTTTTTCTACTTTGCAACATGTGATTACAAAAATCTTCCTCTGTGGGAAGATTAACCATGTATTGAACTACTGAGAAGTATATATTTTTAGATATACAGAAGGAATCTACATGGAGCAGCATTCAGACCTATATAGAAGTCATAGCATTCTGTATAGGACCAAAAAGGAAATCACATTAAACACTTAAACAGATTTTGTTGGGTAGAAATACCTTTAGATCTTGCATTGACTTACAAAAAGAAAATGCCACAGAAGTTTGCTGAAAACTTTTGTTGTTTGAATTTTCTCTGTCAGTGTATTTAACCCAAATACAACAGTTTTGGGTTTACACATACATTAAGAATCAATAAAACAAAGCTAACTAAATAGATCAGTCTGGTTTGCCAATCCAGCTTGACTGAAATGAGTAAACTAATCACTTGCAACATGAAAAACTGTCCAACTCCTCTAAGGTTTTGACAAAATAACCTTGGCTGATGTGGGGAGATTCCCACTTTGATTTCTGACCTGACAGTGAAGATTCATACTTCACCTGATTTCAAACCTGACTATGTCTGTTTAAGGAGCTATGGTACAGTTTGCTAATTCAATCTCAGATACCTGTTGATTACCTGTAAGATCTAGAGTCCAAAGTAGCCAGCAGCTGTATCCCTGAGTGCTCTGTGCCCATCAGATATCTTAAAGTAAGCAGGGTTGGGACAAGTCACAGCTCAGATGAGTCCTCTCAGGTGCTGTGGACAGCCCCAGCTTCAAGAATTATAACTGCTTTCTTGGGAGTCATCACTGAAATAATGTCCCACATGGTGTTACTTACTGTAGTTGCTCTCTCTTTGAGGAGGCCCAGAGCACACATTCTAATAGCTTGTGGTACTCAGAGAGGGGGTGCTAACTCTGATGCCCTGGCAAAATTCCAGTTTAGGGATGTGGGTCTTCTTGCCATTCTAATTGGAAATATGCATTGCTTTCCATTTTCCCTGTTGGTCTCAATGCAAACCAACCTAGTCTATTTCTTTGCCCCAGTCCCAAGTCTCTTAAGATGCTGGTGTGTATTATATGGGCCAAGTTCTTGTCTTATCCCAATTGTACAAGAGTTAAGGATTGCTTGAGCGTGGTGTCAGAGTGCCCTGTAATTGGAGGGTAAACTCTTGTAATATTTTGGCGATAAAATTGGCCCTCTTTTTAATATAAGTTGGGGAGTGTGCACTGGCCAGAGGCTTCTATCCATGAGGTGTGACCTAAAACCTATTTTCCCTCTTTTCTTACAGCATTTTGAGAAAATCTGTTGGGTTTTCAGTAGTCAGGGAAGGCCGGAGTTCTGCAGCTTTAATCTAGGTAACTGAGGCTGGTTTGAGCAAGACTTTGGTTAATTAACTGGATTCTCAGATGCCACAGACTCCGTGAAAAGTCACCATTATTTTCAATGGTTGTGATAGAATTTCCCCCAGTAGCCATTATTTTAAGATTATATTACAGAGTTGCTTTATTTGAGCTTTTTGTGTATACACAATCCCAAACTGGAAGAAATTTAAAAAAAAAAAAAAGGAATCCTGCTGTGAAAGGTATATATTACTCTAGATTTTTCTTACTGTAAATATTGTAAGATTGTAATACTGTCGATATTTTATTAACCAACAAATGTTAATCTATGTGAATTCAGACTTATTTTAAATGTGCTTCTTATTTACTGTGTGTGGTTCTTGTTGCTGACAGTATTAAGTTATATTCTGATGTAAGATTAACTTTATTAAAGAATGTAAACATTAATGTTTCCTTATGGGAAAACAAATAAAGTATAAAGAAGACAATTCTTTTCATTAAAATATACTATGTATTTACACTTGCTAGACCCAGCACCACTTATAAATTTAGTACATTGTTCAGAATTTTAGTTAACACAGCTGACATGGTTGTGCTCTGTTTGAAAGTCTAAAAGTAAGTATTGTTGGAATATAAACAGTTTGTTTTTGTCTGCTGTGAATCATCTTGAAATTTCTAATCAAGTTTGTAAAATTTTTATAGTAAAGCATTTTAATGACAATTTAAAAATTTATCTTCTCTAAAGAATGGTCAAAGTGATATCCTTTCAGAAATAGAATTGTTCTTTAATATCTTTCCAAAATGACTTTGGTTAAATGGACCAGATGTGTATCAGTTAAATTTTAGGACAAAGTTGTGATATTCTTTGAGTTTACAAGTTAATCCTTATTGGAGATGTGCCAATTACATAGTAGAATATCATTAATTTGCACTGTTTGGGGACCCCATTAAGAATGCTGAAATTTGCCAACTAAGAAGTAAGCATATGCAATTTAAAAAGTAAATTTGAGCATTCTGTATTAAATATGTGTAGTTATTATCATATGAAGAAGCACTGTGTGTCAGGCTGTAATATAAACCATACTTGCTGTCATGTTCTCCCATCTCAGTGCTGGGAACTCACCATGTGGAAACCAAGCAAATGTGTTGTGCATCAGCCGGCTTGAGTTTGTTCAATATCAAAGCTGAAACTAGCGAGGTCTGCTGTACTGCTTATTGAAGTATTGTGATTCTTTTAGGCATTGATTCTTATAAAATATATACTGTAACAGTATACTTTGTACAGATTTAAATTTTATTTGAAAAAAATGAAATAAAGTAGGCAAAAAATAAAGATGTTTATTTTTCATGTGACTATATAAACAGATCAGTCTTTTGTTTCAGTGCCTTTGGGGAGGGTCTGGTTGCTCCTGGGTATTCTTTTTTTAAAATATTTGATAGATGGAAACCATTTTTAGGACCCAGTGACAGGTATACTTGCCTGGTCATTAATTGGCTGTAGCATTAAGTGTACTGTCATACTGGAAAATGATTTTTTAAAACAAATTGGGTTTGTGGTTTTTTTGGTGGTTTTTTTATTGATGACAGCATGAATGGCATCCCTATCTTGCTTCTTGAGTCTATTTTGAAAATTTTCTGATGGTGAGACTGTTAACCTAGTTATCACAGTTGAAGAGAAAGTAAAACTTTCCCCTATATTATGCCTCTCCCTTGGAAGGTTTTTGTTTTCTGTTGTTTTACATTTGGAGTTGGTTTGGGGTAATAGAAGGGTTACAAAAGAGTATATGACAAAAGATGAAGAGAATATTCTGAAATAATAGAAATGCTTGAAAATCAGATCTTTTAAAACTGCTTTTCTAATAAGTGGAGTGTTGGACAATGAATAAACTTACCAAAAAAATGTGGCACAGTTATCCTTCAGAATAATTTTAATGGGACCGTCTCATTGAAGATTAGGTTATCTGACCAGGAAGAACCATCTCAGTTTTTGCCCCTAACTCCAAAATGAGAGGAAGCCCAGGGATGTGACATTTCCTTGACCTTTAGAAAAGGAGTTAGAAGTTTTATTTGTGGCATTCTCCTCATTTTATCTTTTCTGATGTTTTCAGTTACCTTCAGATTAGATGTAGGAAGATTTGAAACAAGTGATTGCAGGATTGTAAGTTCTTGCAGAAATTACACTATGGAAAAATACAATGTTATTTAAATGTATATGACAGTGATTATATTCTAAAAATGAATGGCCGTTGAAGTATTTCAAGTTCACAGTATCACAGTTCCAGGCTTCCCTGGGCGAATCCTAAGAAACTGTTGTCGTTATTGTTTTGTTTTTTTTCTGCTAAAATGTCCCTTTTTTGTAAAGAACAGCAGACTAGCTATTGAACTAGCTTCTACTTCTGATAACCACTAAATCCAATAGAAAATAAAGTGGAGACTTTACCATTATAAAACTTAACATGGGCTACTGTTTTGGGGATGTAGGGGAGGTTTTCGCATGGCTGTTATGGCTCAGTGGTTGAGTGTTGACCTATGAACCAGGAGGTCATGGTGAGTTGCGGGCTTGACCCTTAGTAGAGGGCATGCAGCCTATCGATGATTCTCATCATTATGTTTCTTTTTTAAAAACATGTATTTTTATTGATTTCAGAGAGGAAGGGAGAGAGAAACATGCCACAGAGGACAGTGGGTACTTCTTAAGGAGATTAGATTCCTCTTTCTCCTCAAGGCGAGTCAGACCAATTCCTGGGTCTCTGACAGAGAGGAGGGCTTTTCAGGCACAGGAGCTTGTAGAAACTCTAGCCATGATTTGCCTTTAGTATAGGAAGTAAAAAGCCAGAGGCCAGGCCCCTTCCTAACTGTCCTGTGGCCTTAATCTTTAAAGACTCCAAATACAGGACTGCAGGGTAATGTCCCAGATTTGAAATAGGTTTTAACTACAGAGCCAGGCCTTGTAGGGCCACAGGAACCCCTTAAATAAGGAGCCCACCATGTTCAACAGAACTATTTCTTTTTCTAGTGATGTAATTGACAGTCTTTGCCCACCCCCACCTCCCATTGTTGCTATCTTTTTTTTAAGCTTGTGGTATGTCATTTACTTTGGCTCTTTTGCATGCTTTTGGAAATCTCTTTGTTTCTACTTCCAGTAACCATTTTTTTCCAAGAAGACAGGACTTTTTGATTTGCAGAACTGGGTTTTGGGCGCAGTTCTGTTCATTCAGGATCAGAGTAAAGAGACCTCTTTTTCAGCTTTGCTTCCTAACCCCAAAGCCTAGCACAAGTCATCACTACTTTCACCTAAGCATTATCCCTCATACTTTTAGAACTTGAGGGGGAGGAGCCAGTTTTTTTCCCTTGAAACAGGGATTCTACCTTAATATTGCAAATCTCCACAGCATTTCCAATAACGTCATCCCTACCAACATTGATTTTCATTCGTCTTGATTTTTTTAAATCAGGCCATTTGGCACTTAGTTTGGCAGTGAGAAGTCACAAAACACTCACTGAATGTTGTAATGTTTAAAGAGCAGGATATCCCCCACATTATACCCTGCAGAGTTGTCCAGTTAACCCCTAAGAATTCTAACCCTACATGCCCAACTCATACCTCAGACCTTCTCCAGGGAGCAGGCGTTTGTCAGCCTCCTGGGGAGATTGGCAGTAGCTCCAACCTGCTTTCATTCTCTCTCTCTGGCTGTGACACCAGAGTGAGTCTATACTGTTACTATCCTAAATTTTTCCAAAGCCACCACGTTTTTTTAAACTAGTGTTGGTGCTTAAAATATGCAAAGCACCAAGCTAAGTGTTTTGTCTGGGTTATTTCTTTTAATTCTTAGTACAACCCTGTGAGGCAGGGACTATTATAATATTCCCATCACACAGAAGAGGGAACTAAGGTACAGAGAAATGAACAAGCCCAAGGTCATGTAGTTAGAATTCAAGCGACCAGTTCCAGCAGGCTGATGCCAAAGCATATCCCACCACTGGTGCGCTGCCTTCCCTGCGAGGTCTGCCTCCTCTCCCTAACTTGTAGGGTCTGTCTGACTTTGATGTTGCCTCTCACCTCAGGATGTATTTAGCTGGATGGCAAAGCCAGTGTTCTCTGTAGCAAACGAGGATTTCTCTGTATAGCTCAAAAGCCGCAATTCCTGTTTTGAAAGTTGATTCATGAATGAATCTACATTTCCATTTTTCCCCTACCCTTTCATGAGGGAATGACTTAGAGCAGGTCTGAAGAAAGCTGGCAAGTGGCCCTTTCAGGCCTCTCTCCACTGCTTTTGCTTAAAGTAAGCACCGCCCTGAGTACTACGCCTGCCTCTCCCCGCCCTCACCACAATGACCTGATCAAAGGGCTGTGTGAATGAAGCCCTTCAATTCTGTCTAGTGGAGTTGTTGATTTCTTTATTGTTCCCAGATTATACCACCTCCCCCTCCGCCCCCAGCAGACACCCTATCTTCCTTACAATAGACCTCCTATCTTGACCCATTTATGTTTAGTTAGGAGGCTCAAAAGGATCAGGAGGCAGTCTCTAGGAGATCTGTGTCTGCCCGGATCTGCCAGGACCAACTCTGTAGTTTCCAGCTCAGAGTTTTGCTTAGACTTTTAAGTTTCTAAAGGCACTTTCCTGTGTCCTCTAAAATGCTATTTCCCAGGTGCTTCCTGACCTCAAAGGGGAGGGCCAGAGTCTCACTCTCCAGGGGCTTCTTCCAAAAGTAAAATAGGAAATTCTTTGGGACTTCGGGGTGGTTCACAGGGCTGTGGCATTTGCTAGAACTCCTGTCTGAAAAAGGAATATCGTAATTTAAACGGGAACCCCCTCATGTTTTGTGTATCCTCGAACAGTGATTTTCAAAGTGTGACCCCAGGACTAAGAGCATTAGCATCCCTTTGGAAATTATTAGAAATTCTTGGGCCTCACTCCAGACTGAACAGAATTAGAACCTGCCTAGAGCCCAGCAATGCTCAGTGTAACAGGCAGGCCCTCCAGGTGATTCTGATGCACATTGATGTATGAGAACCACTGCTCTCTAAAGCAAAGGTTGACTCTTTTGAAGTCTTAGGTTTGAAAATGATGAAAGCTTGGGGGCCCCATCACCTGCTCACATCACCGCCCCCCTCCCCCCAGGTCCAAGTTAAGATTTCCTGCTCTGGAGCTCAGAAGTTGTTCATGTCCCTGTGACTTCCACTCCCTCAACACGACTTCACAAAGGGGTGGCAACATACGCCCTCTTTGCTTTTTCAACTGTATACTATTGGTTGTCACTGAGAGTGGGCAGCCCCTGCACCAGATAGCACAGAGAAAAAGGCTAGCTGCTCCCTGCATGTGCTGTAACTGTAGCCCATGCTTGAGACAAAAACCAAATAAATGCTCAGGCATGGGGCACCTGGCCAGGGGCCTGGACCTAAATAGAAAAGTGAATCCTTCTTTTCAGTCTTCCTCTCCCAGCCTAGAGCTGGGAGCTCTGTCAGAGCAGGGCTGCTAAACACTGCTGAACTTCCTGTGATGGTCCTGGCTGGGGATGCCGACCGCAGCTAGAGCTCCGTCAATGGCGAGTCCTGGTTTTGCCTGTTGTCTCTCAGTTGTTTGTAGCACCCCGGTTCACTTGGATAAGTATCCTGGTTGGGATGACAATTATATGGTCACCCATTTTCCTCACCTAACAACCTCTTTACTGCCATGCTCGCCCCCTGCAATCCATTCTCCACACAGCAACTAGCTTGTAAATGTAGTTGCAAGGCTCTTATGATGGGGCCCCTACGTAATGCTGCAGTGTTCTGTCCTTTCACCTCCGTATTCATTTCACTTAAGCCATATTGAGCATCTTTCTATATGTTGAACGCACAGAGCCCTTTGTTACCTAAGGGTCTTTGGCTTTTCCTAGAACATACTTCCCTCTAGATCCCTGTGTGGCTGGATATAGAGTTTGACAGTGTCCAACCAACTCTCCATAAAGTGAGTCCCTGATGGGAACCAGGCTGTTGCATAGTGGGCAGAGGGAGAATGGGAAATCAGACCACCACTCTGGAGGATTTCTAAGGCCTTTGAGTCCTGTTTGTTTTGTTTTGTTTTGTTTTGTTTTGTTTTTGAAGAAGCGTGGATGTGGAGATAAAAGTATTAGGTTTGACATCAGGCCTAGATGCAAATCCAGGCTCTGTCACTAGCTCTGTGGCCTTAAGCATCTCCTCATCTCAGTTTCCTGAGCTGAAAATGGGATGAAAGTGCCTACCTCATTTGATTGCTGAGAATGTTAAATGAAATAATTTTTGTTAAAAGCTTATTACATGTTTTTTTTAGCACAGAATAATGTTCAATAACTGCTATCATCATCATCATCCTTCTTTTTGGAAAAAGGGACCTGAGACAAATGTGGGACCTGAGTAGTCGGTAGGAGAACTGCCTCCAGCAGCCTCTGCATTCCCAGTGGCGGAACCATGAAAACAGCATATGCCTCTGTAGAACGATTAATTAGTCTGCATTTAGCTAAAGGGATCCTTTCCATTCAGCTTTTGGCCTACCCTCATACCTTTTTCCTGCCAATCCAAGGAGGATTTAGTCTGTGGCTCTCTCTTCACAGGCCTAGTTGTATACTGGACCAGGTTTATTTTTGGTCTATCACGTAGTGTCTTTGTTCCAGGTCTGGTGTGTCTGAAGTTTTCTGGTGATGGAAGAGAGTGCTCTTCTGGAAAACAATATGTGGTCTCCATCTAGGGACTCTGTTCCCTTCTGGCAACAGGCAACAGCATAGACTCTGCCATCTGCCAAGGGTGTGGGATGACTAGAGGTCAATGCTGAATATTAATTCACCTGTTGGACATCTAAGATAGCAGTTAATCAGCCACAGGAAACAGCTCTTGCGTAAGAAAAGGAGTGATTTGCCTATAACCGAAATTCTTAAGCCTGGGCCTTTTGGGGTCTATAAAGCTCTTAAAGTTTTACATAAGATTACCTGTATGTGCAAGGTGCATTTTTCCGAGATGAGGATCCATAGTTTTCTTCAAAACTCTCCAGGGAAGTCACAGCCCAGATAGGTTCAGAATTACTGTTCCTAATCTGAGAGTAGAAATAGAACCTTCTTCTAGGTGATCTCTAAGAAGCTGCATCCTTCAGTCTGGCTGATCAGCAGGACTATTAGTTGTTTAGGCTTCGAGGAAAGAGAGCTACTTTCCTTGTTGGACCTGTATGAGAGAGTTGGAGTCTGCCACACCCATTTGGGAAATTGAGGCTCTTGAGCTAGCTAAATATCTTTTATTTTCTCTGAAATTTGGTTGAAATATTATAAAGTACTCTAAACCAGCGGTTGCCAACCTTCCGGACCTCACCACTGGTTGGCGACCACTGCTCTAAAATGCCACATTTTGTGCCAAATGAAGAACTGGTTTGGTGTCATCTCAAAGGTAGGAAGCAGCATTGGGTGACTTCACTAGGTGTGTATTGGTGATAGTAATGGTGGAGGGTGCAGGGGTCTCTTTATGTTGCCCTCATTTGAATGCTTGGTATATAGTTGATACTTAGCCACAGTTTATGCATTGATACAGAGTTGTTTCCTTTTCTTTGCAAGACATGAATCTAAGCGCCATAGTCCATTTTTTAATTTCCCAGAGGCCAGTGGCTTCTCCTTACCCCAAGGGCATTCTTTCATGAGAGGTCAAGGACCTTGGTCTTATCCCCAACTGTGCTTATTTACTCCTTACCCTTTACCCTACAAACCCTGAAAAATATCTCTGAAAGCCAGCTTGGATGGAGCCAGCTACACCCCAATTCTGGGCAGTATGGCACTGCCTGTTGCTTTTCTTAATACCTATCACTGCTTTTTGTAATTTCATATCCTAACTAGAAAATGGCATTGACCTGCCTGCTGAGAATTTTCCCTTCTTCTTAAACCCCAAGTCCATGTGCTCAACCCACCTTACTGGAATGCCACATTAGATGCTGCAGACTTTTCCTGAGATGTGACTGTCCTGCCTGAACCAGGCTAATGTGCTCTGAGCTCAGAGTCAGCTTACAAGTGGGAAGTATTTCTCTGGGAATAGCTGAGCACAGTGGTTCCCTGGGCTCCCCCAAGAGCAGCGCCTGATCCCCACAGGATGAATTGGTTGAAGGCTCCATGAGACGAGAGTTTCACTTTGCTTGGGGGCCTTAAATTAAGATGTTTTCCAGACATAAAACAGTCAAATCTCTAATATATAAGCTTCTGACTTAGAGCCATCACACCATACAAGGCCACCCAGCCCACCAAAAACATAGGCACACCCACTGACACTGTCATTTTGTGGGTCTGCCATCATCCCAGGACTTCCCTGATCCACACTAAGCTCAGGGCTCTTGGAGGTGATTAGGGCCCACAAAAGGCAACGTTTTCTCTGCCTGTTCTACAGGGAAAGTGCAGTCTTAGGAGGACCTGCCTGAGCCACATGCACTCTGTAAAGAGACCATGATGTCTGAGAGGCAGCTCTTCCTCCCGCTCCTCTGGGCCAGCAAAACTAATTTTACTCCCTCCATCTTGCTTCAAGTCTCCTCTCATGAGCCTGTTCCACTTAATCCAACCGTTTTGAGCTGTCTTAATAACTATGACTTGAGTTATCTCTTGATTGTAGGACTTGGGATGACGAACAATGGGGAGTAATCACCCTCTGGTGCTTGTTTTGCTTCCTCCTGAACCTGGGCTTTCGAGAAGAAATTGTGAAGGAAAAGACAGGCCTTCAAGGCCATGTGGTCTCCCACTCTGCTCTCAGGTAAAATGAGCCCCCACTCCCCTCCCCAGTCCAGGCCAGCTGGTCCTTTTAACCTTATCAGTGGTTCCTTGGGCTATACAGAAGCTTTTTATTTTTTATTTTTTATCAAAGGCCCTCTCCTTTATGGCTTTGCATTTTATAGTTTTTATGTATGTATGTATATATGTATGTATGTATTTAATTGGTTTCAGAGAGGAAGTGAGAGGAAGGGAGAGAGAGAAACATCAATGATGAGAGAGAATCATTGATCAGTTGCCTCCTCCAAGTCCCCTACTAGGGATTGAGCAAGTTCCCTACCAGGTGGTGAATTAAACCTATGTCCTTCTGGTTTATAGGTTGATGTTCAACCACTGAGCCACACTGGCCGGGCTAACTTTTTTTTTTAACAGAAGATCACATGCTGCCCAGAATTATTTATTCTATAGGCCATCCTCTCCCCAGTGACTTGAAATACTATTCTGCTCATATTCATACTTCCATAAGTCCATAAATACCTGTTTCTGGATTCTCTATTCTGTTGCATTGAAATTGTATATATTCTTTGTACCAGTATCATGCCATTTTAATTGTAGCTTTTGAGTATGTATTGATGCAGTGTTTTTTTTCTCCTTTGCTTTGTTTCCCCCAAATTATTGTGTTATCTTTACATATATTTCTCTTTAGATTTACTTTCCAATCAGCTAGTCAAGTTTTATTTAACAAGTTCTATTAGGACTTCGGTTGGGATCTTATTAATAATATAAGTTAAGTTGGAAGAGAGTTGATATCTTTACAACACTGAATCTTATCCAGAAACAAAATGTCTCAACTATGTTCTTAACGGTCTTGGGAAAGACATGCTCTCTTTTAAACCCTTGTAGTCCTTCCGCATCTTTTGTCTGGTGCCCTGAGCCACCAAATCCTTGTATTTCTGTGTCCTGTGATCCTAGCTTACTCATTCCCTTTTCCTTCTCAGAGATGGATAAAATATTTGCATTTTCTTAGGAATTGTGAGCTTTATATTTCCAAGATCCAGAAGAACTCCAAAGGGATTGTCCCATCTATTTTCTCCTGTCTTTACATCCCATTCCTAGAATCTCCTGTCTCATCTTGCTCCCTCAGGAATTTTAATATTTCTAATCTAGATTAGGGTAACTTAATGTTTTCTTTAGTCTGGACTCCCTGAGAATCTGGTTGGCTTAAAACACAGCCCCTCATTCTGACCTTCTCTTTTTTTACTTTGTTGCATGTAATTTCTAAGCTTGCCCAGACAAGATGATATCTTGGAAGGAGTGGAGAGCTTATAGAGCATTTAAGGCAGCTTTTCTCAACGTGTGGGTTGAGACCCCTTTCACAGGGGTTGCCTAAGACCATCCTGCATATCAGATATTTACATTATGATTCATAACAGTAGCAACATTACAGTTATGAAGGAGCAACAAAAATAATTTTATGGGCCCAGCCAGATGTGGCTCAGCGGTTGAACATCGACCCAGGAACCAGGAAGTCACCGGTTTGATTCCTGGTCAGGGCATATGCCTGGGTGCAGGCTTGATCCCCAGTGTGGGGTGTGCAGGAGGCAGCTGATCAATGATTCTCTCTCATCATTTATGTTTCTATCTCTCTCTTCCTTTCCCTTCCTCTCTGAAATCAATAAAAATATATTTTTTAAAATAATTTTATGGTTGGGTCACAACATGAGGAACTGTATTTAAAGGGCCAGAAGGTTGAGAACCACTGATTTAAGGGACTAGCAGTGTTAGTAATTCTATGCCAGTTGCCCATCTTAAAGGCATGAGCTTATTACCTCAGATTTGCCAACAGGTACCATCCTATGACTCTGATCTCTACAGAGAATCTAGGAATTCCTAGCCACTTTTGATCCCTAATTTCTATCATGTACATCAGCCTCAAGAGGCAGGCTGCTAGGTCAGGCTGACTGCCAAAGACCTAGAGGTGAAGCAAGAAGGCCCTAGCCCTTCTGTTCAAGTCTCAGAAACAGCAGTATCCACCTGTTTTGTTGCCATGTGAAAGTCAAAAGAGCCAATACTAAAGTTGTGTGAGCTTTCAGACCAGTGTGGTAGCGAGAAAGCAGAAAAATAGGAGCGTGACCCAGGGTCCAGGTCCCCACCTCACCGAAAGAATAGCTGAATGTGCTTTAAGGCCAAGTACAGTGACAATGCAAAGACATAGGCAGTTTCCCCAGAGCATTTAAATATACATCTAGGTACCCAGAAAGGCCACAGAATCCCACCACCCAAATATGCTTTGCCCAACTATGATCCTCTTCTGTTTCTCTACCCACTGGGCTCTCTCTGCATTTCTTCCTGCTCCCAGGCTCCTCTGGGGCCAAGTAACCTGAGTTACCACTAAAATATCCCCTATAGTCTTGACAAAACTTCACCTGGTGTTTCGAGCTTAAAATTTTAGGGTAAGGACTGTGGAATTTGTTACAGGGATCTAGCATAAAACTATTACAGAAAAGGATTCCTAGACTTTTGTTGCAAAGGACAGAATGAGCTTATAGTGAACCAATTTGAGGGACAGGAGATGTGCCACAGTGGCTACAAAGTTCTGGTAACACAAACAGAGCTAAGACTCTGATTCCTTGAGATCTCGCTTCCAAATACAATATGCTGCGAAGAATTTTCCCCGGCCACCCCCACCCCCAGCTGCTCAAGGCTCAGCCAGTTACCCAGTGTTGCATGTCTAAATCTGAAATCAAAGTCCCAGACAGGGAGAGGGATTGTCACAAGTAATTGCAACATCCTGCAAGAATTCGGGAGATAAAGGGAGCCAAACCTGGGCCTTCTCCAAAGCTTGCAAGTCTAAGCTTTCTGAGAACCACATTTGATCTGTTCCAATGTGTTGAATATAAAGCTTGACTTGTGCCTGTTTGGCAGCTCTAGGGGACTCCAGGGTTCCTATAGCCCACTATGGTGACATGTGTGACTTCCCCTAGGAAAGGAGAGAGTGGAGAACTACCTGCAATAAGCCATAGACCCCCAGAGTTGGCCTTAGCCATGCTCAGAACACTAGTCCAGGAGAGAAGAAGGGATGAGGGCTCTGAGGGGTGAAGGCTTCCAGATAGCTGCAGAATGGGACTTGGATGGGAGAGGAAGCAGCACAGGCATCCTACCACACTGTTACAGCCTTTCCCAGCAGCTCATTCTGCCCTTCTCCTTATCCTTATCTTATCCCACTTTATTCTCACATCTTAATGACATTTGAGACAATATGCTTTTTCCATATAGAGAATAGCTACCTTCAAAGTGACAGCTTGGAGCTCAAACACAGTAGCTACTCAAACTATGTCTCATGACCACTGTATTAGGGAATACAGTTGGTTGTTAATGAACTACATATTAGCATCATACTCACCATCATAGAATAGTTAGCACTTAACTGAGCCCTTGCTTTGTGCACAGCCTCCTTTTGAGGCTGACATTGCTAGTTCCCTATTTGACAGAGTAGGGACCAGGCCTAGTGAGGTCAGGTGGCCTGCCCCAGGTCTCCCAGTTGGTCAGAAGGGGAGCCAGGCCCCCAGGGGGCTTGGGACATTGCCATGGCTCATTTTCTTCAGGAAGGAGTAGAAGGAAGCAGAACCCAGTGAGGTACCTGCTAGCCCCAACAGTCCAAAACTTTCAGGCACCATTGGAAGGGGTTTTCACGCCATGTCTTTCCTGGGCCGCTGGTCCCCCACAGCTGACCCAGGACCACTGGAACGTGAGTCTCAATGATGGGGACGGAGTGGGAAGGGAGGGAGAGTTCTGTCTGGTTCCTTAGAGAGTTCTCATGCCCTGTGAACATGCAGGACCCAGTTGGCATGTGAACCTTGCTCCCCTCCTCACAATTCCCCAAGACTTCAGGGGTGAGGCTTTATCTGATGTGTGGGCTATTCCTCATCCCCACCACTCAGGCCCTAGCTTCAAAGAACACAAAGAGAATTAAGAGCAGGTCAGGTAGATTTCCACTTGAAGGTCAGTGGTCCTCCTGTCCCTCAGTCCAATTTCTTCTCAGCACAACCTACTGTCTCTGTCCCCTCCGCTGATTTACATAGCAGGTTTATTTAATTAGCCAGAGGTGAGTCAAAGTGCAGCTTGTCCTCAGAGTTAATTAATATTTACTGAGCCACTACACAGTGAGTGACGCCAAGAGTGGACTGTGTCCTCTATATCAGCTTCGGGAACAGACTTCAACCCCTTGTGCCTGGCTGGGAATGGGAACTGGGATCAGTCAAAAAGTAGGGACGAAGGGTCTCTGAACTACTATGAGGTGCAAATGAGGTCATGCACCTAACATGCTTATCACAGTTCCAGGCACATATTATGGACCTAAAAATTGATAAATGCGCCCTGGCCAGTGTGGGTCAGTGGTTGGAGCGTCATCCGATGCACTGAGGGACCATGGGTTCGATTCTGGTCAAAGGAATGTGCCTGGATTGCAGGTTTGGTCCCTGGCCTTGGTCAGGGCACGTGCAGGGGGCAGTTGGTCGATGTGTCTCTCTTGCATTGATGTTTCTCTTTCTATCTCCCTCCCTCCCGCCCCCTCGCTTTCACTCTCTCTAAGACTCAGTGGAAAAAGTATCTTCTGGTGAGGATTTAAAAAAATTTGATAACTGTGTTTGTAAATTG
>PVJC01007012.1:35927-53081 GCA_004026665.1 Murina feae
CGGGGGGAGCGGGGGGACACAGACCCTAAGGCACACCCACAGAAGAAATGAGGCATGCTTCTCCCTGTTCTCACCTGGTCCCTTATAGATGAGGAAGAAAGTGGGGTTAGCTGACCGGAGGAATTCAAGCAGACCATGAGTACATGGAGGCTCTCCTTCAGCTGTGGTTTTATTGCCAAGGGAAGGAAACCCGGCCTGGGCCAAGGAGCGCTGGCCTATTTGGTCTCTGCTAGGCCAGGACCCCTACCCCACTCCTCTCACCCCTTGTCCTTATACACACCACAACCCCACCCCACTCATGCCAGAAAACCTCTGACTTGGGTCCTTCTTCCAAATGGTGCTTCCTTGGGTCCTTTCCTGTGGAGTTGCCCTGACGAAGCCATTACTATGATTTGGTGGCAGTGCTTTTCCCTCTGCCTTCTCTGGGGCTGCCATGCCTGACTAGCATCTCACAGCCTGTCCTGTCTGACTGCTGGGCTGTAGGGAGAGTCCCACTGCCCAAAGACCTCCCGGCAGTTGTAGCTCTGGACAGCCAGTCCCTGGCTCTCTGGGCTCAGTACTCCCTGTGGAAGTGCCAATGCCTGGGTGTCTGCAGTCTCTGTCTACCAGGCTTGACCTCATGGCCCCATCAGAGATTGTCCAGAGTCAGGTTGGGAGTTACCATGAAGCAGCCCACCCCGAGACATGGACAGGCCATTCTGGCAGTCAAGGCCAAGTAGGAAGACATGGTCTGTCTATCTTCAGCTGCCAGAAAGATGGCTTTTTGAAGTAAAAGGCAGAGGCAAGCCTTAAGATCTGGATGGATTTGGGCAGGAGGGTACACTGAAGCCCAGAATTTTCATTCTGGGTTTGCCACATCTGTACAAAGCCAGAGGCTGGGTAGAAAGGGGTCTCCCAATTACCTGCGATGACATGGGTGAGGAAAAGGGAATGGGAAATGGGGCAGAAACTGACACAGCCGAACCTAACTATAGCCAGCTCTGTTGAGCCTGAGGACCTAAGGCCCCTGTGCCCCCTGCTGGCCTCTAAGACAGGTTCCCACCCTTTGGCTACCCCCTATCCTGGAGGCAGCCTGTCCGTCCTTCTGTCCCAGAAACTACTTCACCACGATGTCGCCATACGTCTACTCTTTAATTAGTTGCCCGCAGCTGCCCCCTCTCCCTCCCATGACCCGGGCTTCCTCCTTCCTGACAAGAACCTCTTGAATGTAAACCAGGCTTTTTCTATTTTTATGTTGGTAGTGTATGACCCAACCTTTTAAAGAAACCCAGGTTTCCCACCTGCACTTACACCCTTCAGAATTGTGCAAGTGGCAGCCTGTGTTAGCCAGCACCTCAGAGCAGACGGTTGCTGCTTCTCAGAGGGGTTCCCAGCCTCCAGCTTTGCCTTCTGTCTCTCTCATTGCAGAGCCAACTTTTACTGACCTCTGAGGTTGACACCCTCCCCCCTCCCCAGCCTTCCACGAATATTTATTCTCTCCCTCCTTCACACCCCTCACCCCCAACTTTCTAATCCTATCCACTTGGCAAGTTCTAATGGTTCCAGTGTTCACACTCCAGCCCATCCCCACCATCCCCTCCCCCAGACTCCTGCTGTCAGGACCATTTATCTTCTGAGATTGGAAGCACCCAGAGGTCAAGGACTTTTACCTCCCACAAGTCCTAGGGCCCTGATAGGCTTCCAGTGGGCACTCCTGACTTACTGAATGGGATCCTCTCCTAATGACTTCCTAGCACTGCCTCAGAGCTCTCTGCCAGGCCCAATGTCTGGGGAGTGGCAGATCCGGGTGTGGCTGAGCCAGCCAAGAGTACCATTGTTAGGTGATTGCAGGGGGGAAGATATGGGACATTTCCCAGAATGGGTGAAAATGGGGAGTCTTATTTCCTGGGAGATTGGAAGAGACGACCAGTCGGGGATAAGGTCCCTGGGTGTCGGTCATCACACAGTTGCCTTGTTCCATCATCATTCCATTCCTTCCCAGGATGGCCTGTCTCCGGGTTCGCAGCTCGGGGATAGATTCTTGCGTGACCTCGAGCGGCGCCCAGTGCTGCTGTGGACAGCTCATTCCGCTGCAGCGGCGGTGGCAGTGCCTGGCGTATCCCTGGCGCCGCCAGGGGGCGAATAGGGTGCCCACAGGCTCTTGGAACGCCCGGCGCGCTCCGAGAGGCGCCGCCAAGGAAGATGCCCCACTCACGACAGACCCTAATTCCAGCCCCGTCTTCAGGCCCCTCTGAAGACGGGGCTGGGGGCTCTGGATGTCCCAGGCTTGGGCGGGAGACAGCCTCCGGACTCACCAGCCCAGGTGGCTAGGCCACCAGTGGCCCGGCTCAGCGCGTACAGGGCAGTGCCCGCGGGTTCGCTACCGCTCCGCAGCCCTCTTGGCAGCCCCAGCTCTGCTCTCACGGCCGCCCCGATTTTAGAACCAGCCATTGAGCAGGCCGCACCCTGGGGCGCCGCAAGTGGAGGACACCGGAATTTAAGGAGAGGGCGAACGAGGACGCAACTCAGCTCCCCGCCTTCTCCCCACCTCGCGAAGCGGCAGGCAGCGGGCAGTGCGCAGGCTGGTCTCCAGGATCTGGGGCTCCGCGGCCCGATGCTGGTGCCGGCGGAGAGACCTGTAGGAGGCCCCGCGGGACGCACCCATCGGAGCGCCTCCACCTGCTCAGACCGAGGCGGCCTCCGCGATCCACACCACCGGGTTGCAGCCCCCACTGAAGGGACCACATTTGGCGTCAGGAAAACAAAACAAATAAAAGCGGGTTTACAATTGTGCCCTTCGGCTCCTCTTTTGGTCAGGTCGTGGTGAGGACCATGTATCCGAAAGCCTTTGGGGCTGCAGCCCAAGGCCCAGATGACTCCCCACACACAGACCTGCTCCCCCTTCCGACCCCACTCCCCCGCCCCCCACCCCTGATGCTGTTCCCGTAGAAAAATAGCACGTCCTTTGGAACCCAAGTCAGCCTTTTTCTTTTTTATTTCTGAGAGGAAGGGAGAAGGAGAGTTAGAAACATCGGTGCTGAGAATTATGATTGGCTGCCTCCTGCACGCCCCCTACTGGGGATGAACCCGCAACCGCAACCAGGGCATGTGCCCTTGACCTGAATTGAACCGGGACCCTTGAGTCACTTGAGCCAAAGGGGCTAGAACTCAAGTTAGTCTTTTTCAAAATGTGGGGCTCCCAGGGTTGGTGACAAACCTATTTGTGGAGGTTTTTTAAAAAATGCTCTGTGCACACGAATTCTAGGTAAATATTTTCTTTTTTCTCTTCTCTCTTTCTTTTGGTTAATTCTCACCCGAGGATATTTTTCTATTGATTTTTGGAGAGTAAAAGGGAGGAAGGGAGGGAGGGAGGGAGAGAGAACCATGGAAACACCAATGTGAGAGAGACCGCGATTGGTTGCCTCCTATTCTGTCAATGGGTCTGCAACCCAGGTATGTGCCTCGACCTGGAATCGGGAATGAAACCCAGCACCAATCCTAGTGTGGGCCAGCTCTAACCACTCCGCCACACCAGCTAGGACAAAACTTGACATACTCTACTTGACTTTTTTTTATTCAACTTTTTTCTTTTCAGATATATTTTTATTGATTTCAGAGAGGAAGGGAGAGAGAGATAGAAACATCAAGGAGGAGAGAGAATCATTGATCAGCTGCCTCTTGCATGCTCCACACTGGGGATGGAGCCTGCAATCCGGGCATGTTCCCTGATGGGAAATCAAACCATGACTTCCTGGTTCATAGGTCCACGCTTAACTACTGAGCCACACCAGCTGGGCTCAACTTAACTTCTTGTTCAACTTGATTTCCCATTCAGTGTATAAATATTCACCCTGGCCAGTGTGGCTCCTTGGTTAGAGCCCCTGCCCATGCTAAGAAGGGTCCAGGCTTTGATTCCCAATTCTAGCTCAAGGGTATGTACCTGGCTTGCAGGTTTGATCCTGTGTGCAGGAAGCAACCAATCGACGTCTCTCTCACATTGATGTTTCTACTCTCTCTAAAAACCAATGGGAAAATATCCTCAGGTGGATTAACAACAAAAAAAGTCAAGTTTAAATTTCATTTCAAGGAGAGTCTTTGAAATAGTATGTCTCTATTAGCCTACTAGTCAGTCACCTACATTCTGTTTTGGTTTGGTTGAGTTGTTAGGTTTTGGGGGCTTTTGCAACCTTCAAAGCAAGAGCTAAAGGTTAAGTTATGTCTCAAGCTCTGGTTTCAAACCCTAACATTTAGCCCAAGTTTTCACAACAGGAGTACTAGGGGCTGATGCCTGTGTCAGTCCTTATTCTGACTCATGCTGGTGGGATAGATGCTCAAACAAGCCTCTGGGGAAGGAGGTCATTAATGAGTGCGCTCCTCTGACCCATTTGTCAGCTGAGAGGGCCATCCCTATGTGGCCTAAGTCTCTCTCAATCTCTGAGAGAGACTGGGTTGGGCTGCAAACCCCAGACTTCAGACTTCCAGACCTGAGTCCCAGGAGATTCTATCTTCTTCTCAGTACATCTGGACACTGAAGATGAACCCAGAAATTGATCCTGTGATCAGAGAGCCTGAGTGACTGCCACCCTGAGGAAGCTTTACCTCCCAGGGCGCAGAGCTAGCTAAAGCTCTGCCTGCTAACAGTGCAGGGCATCCATCCCGAGGCCAACACAAGATCCCACACCAGTGTCCTCTGTCCCTCAGTTCCCTGTGCCTCTGAGACTTCCTGGCTCTGTGAAGGCAAGGAGTGGGCTGAAGTCCAGAGCCCCACGTGACCACAAGCCCCTCGTGTCTGAAGAGTGGTACTTGTGGGAGCTCTGCTGCCAACCCTGCATCTGTGAGCTTTCCCCGAGGTGAGTCCGTACCAGGCCTGGCTCCCACACAGCTCCCCAGTTCACCTGACTATAGCAGCTGGCCTGGGAGAGCTCCCCCAGTTCAGCCCACCAGAGGAAGCAGTACTCTTCCCGCTGTTCTCACCCCTACTCAGGACTCTTTCATACCTAGGAGAGCCACCTAGAGGAGAAGGCCATGTCCTCACTGTGTCAGGAGTGGGAAGGGGTAGAGACATGGGTCTCATGAACTCTGTTACACCCAGTGAGTCTTCTGTCCCACACAATTTAGTGGGTATCTATTTTGTGCCAGGCACCAAGCCAGGGGTTGGGGATACAAAAATAAACAAGTAGTCCCTGCCCTTGGAGAGCGCATGGTGTCTGATGAAGGAACTTATTCTTTAACTCATTTAGTCACCAAATATGTATTAAGCACCTACTATGTGCTAGGCTCTGTGCCAAGTGCTACGGAGACAGGGACAAAAACAAGCATAGCCCCAGCCCTCCTACTAGTACCACCCTGCAGACTCACAGTCCATAGGGAAGATATGTTATCTGGCAAATAAAGAATTATAAGCCATAATAAAGATATTATTGAGCATATGTAAGGGAGGGTGGGGCGAGTAAGTCAGTCTGAGTGGGAGGGGCAGAAGGAGGGGACTAAGTGGGTCACATACCTGGCAGAACCTGGTACTGTGCTTATCTTCCTCCTGAAACCTCACCTCGGAGCTTGAGAAGGCCCCTCCCTACACCCTATCCCTCACCCCCCACCCAAGAAATCTGCTAGCCCCATGGCCCTCCCTGAGTGTGCCAGGCACCTTTCCTTGCTGCCTGTTGATTGGTGGCAGGAGGTAGAAGCGCCCCATGTGACGGAAGTTTCCAGGCCAGCCAAAGGCTGGGGTTTGAGGCTGGGGGCCCATTTTGGCCCAACCTCTGAGCTCAGTGGGAGGGTCTGCGATTGGGGCATTTAATAAAAGAGCTGCTAGGAGAGATGTAAAGAGGTGTGGCACATTGACATTCACAGCTCTTACCGCCCCCCCCCCCCCCCCCCCCCCCCCCCCCCCCCCCCCCCCCCACCCACTCCACTCATTCTCTGGCTTCTCATTATCCAGGCCTGGCTAAAATGAGCCCCTGATCCCATCCCTCAGGAGAGGGGCAGCAAAGCCCCCCGCTGGGGCTCATTCAACAAAACAGCCATCCCAGATGCCTGTTTCGCTTCACTTTTGCTGCCCTTCCACACCGCATTCTGGCCTTGGTCTGGGGGGGGACGGCCACCCTGCTCTAGGAAAGAACTGTGCTGGATAGGTGGCCAGGGGGCCTCACCTGGGAACACCAGTATCAAGGCAGGAGGCAGCCCCTCCATGGCCCACCTCACACCGCCCATGGCTCAGAGGAGGAACCCCTCTGAATAGGAGTGCAGGGCCCCTCAGCAGGGCCAGTTCCTTAGAGGGGAGGGTGCTACACACTGTGGAGAGCTTGAATCAGGCCTCAGCTTTAAGGAGCAACAGTGTGGCCAGGGCCACCAACTGGCCTCAGTCCTTGTTCTTGGTCTCATCTGGAAAGAATCCAGGGTGGCCTGCCTGGGAATACCAGGGTCCCTCAGCTGACACCCAAGTGCCCTTATCACTGCCACAGCAGCAGCCTGTAGTAGATGAAGGAGCCTGACCCTCTGGCAGTGGTGGTCTCTCCATTTTGTTTCCTTTTGTCTTTACAGATGTGGCTGAGATGATATATGTGTTGGGGGGGGAGGGGGCACAGTTAACTCCTTGCATGACTCCACATAGTGAGACCAGCGCCTGGAACCCAATGGCCCAGGCCTTTGGGGATGTGGGTCTCTCAGCCTCTTTCCTTCTCCCTCTTGCCAGTCCACATTCATAGTGGCTACAAAGCTTTGTAGCTGGATTTGGTTGCCCCTGAACCTCCCCGCCCACCTCATCATAGAGAAAGAGACCACTTCTGCTGCTGGTGTCATTGCCCATGAGTCATCTCCATGAAAAGAAAAGTTTAAGAATCCTCATTTGGAAAGCCAGAAGGATGGCATTGAGCAAAGGTGTGGTCCTTTCTCATTGCTTTTTGGTCAGGCTTGCACTCACCCGCCTCTCAAGCAGATGGAGAGGCCCACAGCCTCCAGACCAGGGCACTTGGTCCTCAGGTGGCAGGGCTGCCCGCATGGGGAAGATGCAACAAGACCTCCCTGAACTTTTGGACATGAAGAGGTAAGGACAGCAGCAGACCCTGGTGTGGGGTGGGGGCAGAAAAGGATAGCAACCCTCTCCTTAGAACCTGGTGGGCTGCTCTTTCCTCATTTCAGTTACCTGCCCCTCTTTAAAATATTATAAATGTTCAACAGATACAGACTCTGTTAGGTTGGACAGCATTAAAGATGCTGGGAACACAGTAAGGGACTGAAAATAATTATAGCAATACTACCAGTTATGATTCACTTCATATGTGTACTCTGAGCTCAGTGTACATTCTATGTATTTTACTATTTAACTAGAGGCCCGATGCACGAAATTAGGAAGAGTAGGCCTTCCTCCCCCGCCCCCGGCTACCGGCACCAGCTTCCCTCTGGCAGCAGCCGGCAGGCACCTGGGACCTGGGTTTTCCTCCCAGCCCTGGCTTCATCCAGAAGGACATCAAGTCTAATTAGCATATTCCTCTTTTATTATTATAGATCTTTGTAACTTTCTAAGGGATACCTACTGGGAGACCTATCCCCATTTTGTAGCTTAGGAAACAGGTTTGGAGAAATGAAGTTACTTGCCCAAGGTCACACACAGCTAATTAGGATTAAAAGAGATGTATGTGCCTCCAGGGTTCATGCCTTCCATCCTTCCTATACACCATTCCCAGGTGTCTGAGCTGGGGGATGGAGGGGCACTGCAGAGAAGGAGTGAGTGCCATGCTGATCTTGGCCATTGGTCAAGTTCATCCTCTCTTCACATAGATTGTCTTTCTGGTTTGGGGACACTAACCTGAGGGTGGGCAGTGAGGCCTTCAGATGTGAGGGCAGGGACACAGCAGCTAGCCTGCTCAGATTCCATATTTCTGATGGCTAAGCTCCCCAGGTGCCTGGGCATGCCCCTAAAGCCAGAAGTGCCCCCCCAAGCCCGGAGCCAAACGAACGTGGGGGCAGAGAACCTGCCACTGAAGCCACTCATTTGTCCTATGTGCCCAGGAGCCTCTCCTGGACACCACTCACCCTAGAGCCATCCCCCTGGCTCCTGTATTGTGGGAAGTTATGATCCTAGGGAGGTAATGGGTAGGGAGGAGGATTGCAGAACTGCAACTAGGGTACCAAGCCAGAACCAGAGCTGCCCTCCCCTCTCCGGAGGAGATCACAGACCCTCAGGAAAGAGAGTCACCCTTTGTCCAGGGGATGGGAAGGAGCACTTTATGGGAATTGTTGTACCTACTTCTCAAAAACCACTGTAAGAAGGTGCTGTAATTATTCATTTTACGGAAGAGGAAACGGATCAAGGTCCTTCAGCTGGCAGGTGGCCCCATGTTAGCTCCCCTGCGGCACCACCTCTGCTGGAAACTGATTGTTTTCACCAACCTTGGTTGCTCTGAAAGGTCAGAGTTATGCACCCATTAAGTTGAAACATTGTTAGTTAAAGCAAACCCCCACCTGTTAATTACATGTAAATTCTTGTTGCCTGTTTGTTGTTGGAATTTCCTGCCTAAGGATATGGGTGTTTTTCTAAAAGACTCAATAAAAGGCTGGTGAAGCCCAGGCACCAGTGGGCAGTCATATCCACTAGAGGTAGACTCCACGCCTGGTCCCCCAGTTTCCAAATTGATTCTCTTCTAGTCTCTCTCTCTCTTCATTTTATGTGTGGCCTCCTCCAGAATTCAACCCTGAACAGGAACCCTGAACCACGCTGGACATGTAATGGGCTCCCACACACCTGCACAGCCCTCATCAGGCTGTGACAATGCGGGGGGGGGGGGGGGGGGGGGGGGGGGGGGGGGGGGGGGGGCGGGGCACGGAAGCAAAAGGGGGCCTAAAATCCAGGACTTAGAGGGGGAAGAGGCAGCCTCAGGTATGGGGAAGTATTTGAGGGCAGGAGTCACCCCCTCCCACTTGCACATTTACTGTAAACTGTGGACTCTTAAAGTCATGAAGTTAACACCACTCACTGATCCACTGAGCACCTTCCACATGCAGGTCCTGTGTGTGTGCCAGGGCCCAGCAGTGGCACTGTCCCTGTCCTCAGGCAGGTTGCAATGGTGAGGGGGGACAGAAGCTGGGTTCTGTAGAGATGGAGACATGGAGGGACAGCCAGCCTAGCCTGAGACAGGAAGGGGTCAGCTTGGCTTCCTAGAAAGGGGTCCTAAAGCAAGAATAGACATTAATTAGAGAGACGAAAGGGATGACAGGTGGTAGGGGCAGAGCAGGCCCTATGAGCAGGGCTCAGGGAAGAGGGGAGCGGGCGAGGAAGGTGAGATCGGCAGAGGCAAGAGTAGAGGGCTTTGTGGGCCAGAAATCCTAGGCCCTAAAAGCAGGCCTGTGAGTTTCTAAGCCTGAGGAGCCTGGGACAACCTCACACCACCTCCCTGTGGACCTCACTCAGAACCAGACCAGGAACATTCCAGGCTAATCAAAGCTCAGATCCAGAGAGAATGCCCCAAGGCTTCACACACTGAGCTGACCTCCCCCAGACAGCTTGCCTGCTCTCTGCCAGGCGGGGTGGGGGCTGCCAGGTCCTGGTGGGGAGGGGGTTCTCAGCCCTCAGAAAACTGGAGGCCAGGGCTTTCCCTGCAGATTTGGGGGGAACTGGGTATAGAGGAGTGGAGGAGGATGGAAATGAAGCCCGAGGCCCATCTGTGGGAGGAGCCGGAAGAGCTGCCTGAAGAACCTGACTTTGGAGTGATCTTAGGACCCTTGCTAAGACTGATTATTTCTGGAAAGGGCTGAAGTGCAGAATTTCAGCTCCAACCTGAGCTCAAGCCGATAATGCTACCCTCCACCACACACACCCCCAGCCTGCTCTCAGCAGAGGGAAGGACACACACCAGAGTATGGAAGCAGCAGCCCCAACCCTGGAATGGGGTGTCGGATGGCCAACTGAACTGCAGACTCTGATGTTTTTTGTTTTTTGTTTTAAATATATATATATACACATATACATATACGTATATGTATATGTATATATATATTATTGATTTCAGAGAAGGGAGAGGGAGGGAGAGATAAAAACATCAATGATGAGAGAGAATCATTGATCAGCTACCTCATGCACGCCCCACCCTGGCGTTAGCCCGAAACCTGGGCATGTGCCTTGACTGGGAATTGAACCGTGACCTCCTGATTCATGGGTCAATGCTCAACCACTGAGTCATGCTGGCAGGACCTGATGTTCTTTAATAATTTTTATTTCTTTGTCAAAGCCTCCATTCTTTTATTATGTAAACTGCATCGTGCTTTTGAGGGAGCTCTTTTCCGGGGGTGGGGGGGTGGCAAGGGGAGGGTACAGATATCTTAAACAAACTACCTAATGTCACCAATTTCAGCCTGAGATGAAAAGATCGAGACGACCACTTTCCTCTGTGTCCCTAGCTCCCTCCCCCTCCTCTCTCTCCCTGTCTCAGAAGAGCAAGTCTCTGGCCTTGGCAAAATTAAAGACAGAGAAGCAGTGAGAGGAAAGGAAGAGAAATAGGCTGCCTCAGGCTAAGGGGTCCCCATCCCATCTCACGGGGATACCCACATTCTGGTAAGTGGGGGTGGGGTGCAGGGGGAGGGGCGGGGGAGGGTGACTTTCCCTTCCAGAACCTCTGAGCTTCCTGTATCAGGCCCTGGGACCTGGGGTCATTATCAGTGGGAACAGGCAGGGAGGAAGCCTTCCACAGGTGTCCAGGCTGACCTCCCTCTGGCCAAACTGTGCAATTTTGTGTGTGGCCTCATCTTTGTAGCAGCACCACAGCAGCAGCAACGGAGGAGATAATGCGTTGTGGGCTTGCTGGGTGTCTGTACTGTGCTTGTGCATTTTTCATTCATTATCTTTTTAAAACCCCACAAATCTCATGAGAGTTTAACCCCATTTTACAGATGGGTCAACTAAGGCTCAGAGAAGTGGCTTCCCAAAGTCACAGTTATAAGAGACAGTGTCAGGACCCAAACTTGGTCTGTCTGACTCTAGAGCCTACAACGCCCTCCCTCACCAGGCCAGCTCACCCCCAAACCCAGGCCCTACAGGGCAGCAGCATCTACACTCTGCAGTCCATTATATCTCTTCTTCCTCAAGCCCAGTTCTGCCTCAGCTCCTGGCCTACTCTTTCAGAGCTGGGAGGCAGCAGGTGGGCTCAGGAAGGTTCGACTGCTCCTCCATCCTCACCCCCACCAACCCTGTGGCTTTTGAATTGTCTCAAAAATGAAGGCTGGTTGCGTATTTCATGGAGTGGGGAGCAGGTGGTAGAACCAGTGCACCCTGGCACAAGGGGCGGGGCCTGAGCTCAGCTTGGCGCACTGACTGGGCCAGACCTGGCCAGCATCAGTGTCACAAAGTAGGGTTGGGGGCCTGAGAATCCTCTAGGTCATTGGAGCGGTCCCCAGCAGGGGCCATTTTAAGGGAGGGGTTTTCTTGGCTAGCTCTTCACCCCCAATCTTCAGCTCTCAACCCACAAGTCACTTCCTGAGGGAATGGCCCAGGCCTGGCCTGTCCCTTTATCACAGTGACATGTTGCTTTAATCACCATCTCCCCTCCCCTCCAGGATGGGGTGTTTCTTGAGAGCAGAAACAAGATGACTTTGTGCACCGCTGTTCCCAGGACCTGGCACCCTCCCCCCGCCCCCCCCCACACACACACACACATTGACCTGTGCATCTGCCAAGGGCTTGCGTGGGCCATGGTGTCCCAGGGAAGCTGAGGCAGCAGGAGAATGTCCCTGAGGCGACTGCAGCAGAGGCAGGTCTGACCCTGACCAGAGAGTCACACCTGCCACCCGGAGGAAGGGATGGGTCCCCACCAGCCTCAACTTCCTGAACTAGCCTTCAGAAGAACCGAGCCAGGAGAACTGACAAGGGACGGGTCCCAGTGGGACTGCCCTCTCAGCCCCAGGCCCCTCACCTCAGCTGGCACATGCCTCCGACGCTCAAGCTTTGACCTCAGTGAACGCTTCTTCCCCAACAAGAGCAACAGCAATAATAATATTGGCTAATATTCACCAAGTGTCCCAGGCTCTGCGCCAAGCACCTTCCACCCGCTACTTCTCAGAACCCTCAAAATGGCCCGAGGAGGTAGGTGTCCCCATTTTACAGATGAGGTCGCTGAAACAGGAAGAGCAAGTGACGTGTGCCAAGTTGCCCGGCAGGTGCGGGGTGAAGGTAAGATTGTGACACAGCTAGGTGGCCAGAGCCCAGAACCAGAGTCTTAACCTGAGAGCCCTCTGCCTCCAGGGCATGCCTCTCCGATTTGATAGTCTGGGCAGGTGCAGCCTGTTCAGAGGGCCCAGACTCTACGTGTATTCGCACACGCTGAACTGTCAGAAACTCAAGCCCAGTTCCTATTCCGTAGGGCACTGGTCCATGTGTGATGTTGACAAATATTTATCAAACACCTACTGTGTGCCAGATCCCGTACTAAGGACAAATTGGTGAGCAAAACCTGACCAGTCCCTTCTCTCGCGGAACATATTTTCTAGTGGAAAAGAATCAAATGGCAATACACGCCAAGAAGGAAAACTACAGCTGGTTTTGAGCGAGAACAAGAAGGACATCATTTAGATGGGGAGGCTTTCAGAGATGACATTTATACACTAACGTAACGAATCAATCAGCCAGTTCATTAATCCAGACCAGAGAGACGGTCAGGTTCCACCCGATGTGACTTGCGGCGTAAAGAGCTTCCCCTGGGTTTTCCTCTCCATCAAGGAAAAGTGCTGTAGTCCACGGCCATTTTGCCGCTTGCTGAGGGACGTGTCCTTGAGATTCCGGAGTAAAGGGTGAGGAAAAGTGTAACCTGACTTGGTTTCTCGGATGAAGCAGAAAGGGCAGGGTCCGCTCAGCCCCGCCCCTGGCCTCCCACGCCGACCTCAGAAGTGCGGTGCTCGGTTGCCACCTGGTGGACAGAGCGGACCATGCACCGGGCGGCGCGGCCTTCCCCGCCGTGGGTGGGACCTGGAAAGGAGGCCGTCGGTCTCACTTGACGTCCCGGTGCGGAGCGGGGACGCGGAGAAGGAGCGCGGGTGGATGGGCAACTGCTGCTTGCAAGTCAACTGACTGGGGGCCGACAATGGCCTCATTGTGTCCGGGGCCTTGACCTTGATTTCCTGCCACTCTCATCTCCCAGGTCCGATTGGCCGGGAGTCGGCTCCGCGACAGTGGGCGGGCCTGGGGCTGGACACGCAGCAATGGGCTCCCGGAGGGGAGGCGCGCGCGCGAGTGGCCCAGTCCCCGAGGAAGCCCAGGGCAGGCGGACGGGGCCAGGGCCACCCGCTCAGAAGGCGGCTCCTTTCTTCGAAAGGCAGCGCAGCGTAGAGGTGACAGACTGGAATCTGCAGTCTGAGATCTGGCTCCAAATTAGTTACGGGTCCTCGGACACGGTCTTTACCACCACCCACTTTTTTTTTTAAGCACACACACGCACATTCACAATGTAAAATGTTAAAATTTTATTTATATATGTGTGTGTGTATATATATATACATATATATACATATATATATATATATATATATATATATAGTCACTCAATAGAAAGCTAAAACTCCCCACCTTTTTCACGCCCCTTCCCGAGATGAATACTGCTGTTACTTTCAAGTGTGTCCTTCCTGACCTCAATGAGTGTATTGATATTTTCACATATGGAAATATGTGATTTGGTGTATGTACTCTCCGGGCCTCAGTTTCCGAATCTAAAATGGGAATGAAAATAGAAGCCATTAAGTCCGAGACGTTTCTGGGAAAGTTTCCTGAGCGGACTCATGGGGAGCGCTTAGCTCAGCACCTGCCGCCCGAGTCTGAGGCTATTGCCATCGTCGCCGTCTCTCTGTCTTTATCAGTGGGCCCAAGACCCAGTTCTGAGGCCTTGGATAGAAGCCCTTTCTTCCTTCCCCAGACTGCTCTTCACCCTCCCCCTTCCCTCCTAACAGACTATGATAAAAATCTGTTCCCTGATGTCTGTGGAGTTTTTTAAGCTAGGAAGAGCATCTGGTGTTTCTCCATGTTCTCACCTCCCCTTCCTTTCTATATTTGACCTAAATAGGACCCCTCACCCTACTGCAGAGAGCACATCCAATTATTCTATGCCAGAAGAAGAGACATCCGTGGCCACATGGTGCTGCTGGACCCACAGTAACTCTGCATAAAGGCTGCACCCAGGTAGGGCTAGGGCTAGTGGCCGAAAGGGTTGGGGGCGGCTCTGGGAAAGCCGTAGGGAAGAGCCAGGAAGAGCAAGGTCAGCTGTGAGAGCACACCAAGATATGGCCAAAGGCAGATCACTTCACCTCTCTGAGCCTCAGCTGTCTCACCTGTACAATGGGACAACTAACCAGAGCACCATATTCGAGTAAGGCTAACAGGGCACCTGTAAAGGGATCTGGCCCGGAGAAAGCCAACTAGTCATTATTCTTACGCCAGAAAACAAAGTATTGAATCTATTTAGCATTTTTATGTTTGAAAAGAAAATTTCTGACTTCTCTCTTCAAACTGAACTAGTCTTTGCAGCATGGCGACGGATGTTCGGTCTTGACTTACAAGTGTCAGGAGAAAGGTAAATGCCTTTACCCGGGCCTCTGTTGGAGTAGCCACATGCCACTTCCTGGAGCTGTTGCTGGTCCCTAAGATGGCCCACAGGGCTCCCTCCAGCCTTAAACACCCGGATAAAGGACACCAAAGGATCTCACTGTTCCAGATGATGCAGCAGAAAAAAAACATCAAAGCCATGGGAGTAAGACGAGGCCAAATCACTCCTTCTGCAGAGAGCCAGTGAGCAGAGCAGCTGCTTTGCCCAGCCTGCGTGACGTGGTACTGCACAGCCCACAGCCCCTGGAAAACAGGGCTTTTATTGGGGGGGAAAGTTGCCGCACATCCTAGCTAATATTGATTCAGTGCTTAGTAGATGCCAAGTGTGTTATAAGCACAATGAGCAAGTTCAAGACGAATAAGATCTTTGTCCTTGTGTAGCTTGATTTTTTTTAAATGGTTCTTCTGCACACGATACTTTTCTCTGCTTTTTTTAAAGGCATAATTTGCATTAAAACTCATCTTTTTAAATGTACAGTTCTATGACAAATACAAGTATGTAACCACCATTATAATCAAAATATAGAATATGTTCATCCCAGCATTTTCCTCTTGTTCTGTAATGACCAGCATCCCCCCACCCCTGCCACGGGCAACCACTGACCTGATTTCTGTCCTCACGGTTTTGCCTTTTCCAAAATGGAATCTTACAGTGTGTGTCCTTTTGAGCCTGGCTTCTTTCACTTATCATAATGCTTTTGAGATTCATCCATATCGTTGTACACACAATAGTTCCTTCCTTTTCTTCCTTCTTTCGACTTTTTATTACAAAAATTTTTAAATGTATGCCCTAACCGGTTTGGCTCAGTGGATAGAGCGTCGGCCTGCGGACTGAATGGTCCCAGGTTCGATTCTGGTCAAGGGCACATACCTTGGTTGTGGGCACTTTCCCAGTAAGGGGTGTGCATGAGGCAGCTGATTGATGTTTCTCTCTCATTGATGTTTCTAACTCTCTGTCCCTCTCCCTTCCTCTCTGTAAAAAATCAATAAAATATATTTAAAAAATTTTTTTCAAATGTAAAGTTAAAAGAATAAGACAGTGAACACCTATAAATCTACCACCCAGATTCAATAATTGTTCTAATTTTCCACATTTTAAAATGATATATGTCCCTAGGCACATTTTGGTTGAAAATCTGAAACTATGTTGTAGACGCTGGCACTTTACCTCTAAAACTTTAGCATATTCACTAAAAATGAGGACGTGTGATAAGCATATGTTATCACACCTAAGAAAGTTGACAATAACTCCCAAACGTCATCTTTTATACATCCATTTGCAAATGTCCCCAATTTTTTAAAAAGTCTTTTATAGCTTTTTACCTACCTGCTAGGGTTTTTATTTCTAAACTTTTAGTTTTGAAATCATTATAGACTGACAAGAAATTGCAAAAATAACAAGGTGTCACATATCTTTCAACTAATTCTCCACAATGGTGACATCTTATATAGAACTTACATATAAAGCTTATGCAGAGCTATAGTAAAATATCAAAAACAGGACATTGACACTGGTACATTACTGTTAACTAGACTACACACCTTATTTAGTATTCACCATGTTTTAACCCTGCATTCATTTGCGTATGAGGGTGTGTGTATAGTTCTATGCACTTCAATCCTGTGCATAGATTCATATATCTACCACAATTGAGGTAGAAACTATCACATTGCTACCAAAGAACTCGAGTGCTACCTCTTTGTAATCACACCAACTCTCATTTCACATCTCCCTGTCCCCTGGCAACCATTAATCTGCTCTCCATCTCTATAGTTTTGTCATTTTGAGAATGTTTTGTAAATTAAATCATATAGCCCTAGCTGGCTTGGCTCAATGGATAGAGTGTCAGTCTGTGGACTGAAGGGTCCTGGGTTCAAATCTGGTCAAGGGCACATGCCATGGTTGCGGGCTCAATCCCCAGTGAAGAGCATGCAAGAGGCAGCCTATGGATTATTCTCTCTCATTGATGTTTCCATCTCTCTCTCCCTCTGCCTTCCTCTCTGAGATCAATGAAAATACATTAAAAAAATAAATCGTGCAATATGTAGTCTTCTGAGATTGAACTTTTTTCATTAAGCACAGTACCCTTGTGGTCCTGCCAGGTTGCTGTGTGTATTATCTATAGTTCATTCTTTTTTACTGCCTAGCAATATTCTTATATGGATGTACTACAGTTTAGCTATGTACCAGGTAAAGGATATTTTATTTTTATTTTTTTTAATTTATCTTTATTGTTCAGATTATTACAGTTGTTCCTCTTTTTTCTCCCATAGCTCCCCTCCTCCCAGTTCCCACCCCACCTTCTGTCCTTGCCCCCCCACTGTCCTCATCCATAGGTGTACAATTATTGTCCATTCTCTTCACGCATCCCCAACACCCTTAACCCCCGAAAATTGTCCATCCATTTCTATGCCTCTGATTCTATTCTGTTCACCAGTTTATTTTGTTCATCAGATTTTTTATTCACTTGATTCTTAGATTCACTTGTTGATAGATAT
This sequence comes from Murina feae, assembly GCA_004026665.1. NCBI lineage: Eukaryota > Metazoa > Chordata > Mammalia > Chiroptera > Vespertilionidae > Murina > Murina feae. Next base: position 52,981 of record PVJC01007012.1, read on the forward strand.
ATATTTGTTGTTCATAATTTTTACTTTCCTTTTTCTTCTTCCTCTTCTCAAAGGATACCTTTCAGCATTTCATATAATACTGGTTGGGTGGTGATGAACTC
>PVJC01007013.1:0-52933 GCA_004026665.1 Murina feae
GGGGAAGAATTGAGGAAACGGAGCCTCTGTTTTTTGACACTTCATATAACAATGCTTTCCTGCTTTGTTTACATCATCCTGAGGCAAAGCAGCTGCCCGATCTGTGAGCTTTATGTTGCACCAACGTTCTTCTCTCTCTCTTCCCCGGTTCCAACAGCTTCACTAGCAGCAGCGTTTCGGTGAGCTCTCTCTCTTGAAAGCAGGAATGGGAGGTTTGGAAGAGCGTGAGAAATAGATGCTACGGATGATTTGGAAAACTCTCATTTAAACCGACAACTTAGGTTTCTTTCGCCAACCAGTGTTCTCCTAGAGATGTAAACAATCCCCCAATTAATGGGCTGCCATTTCACATTCTTTTCCTTGCCCGGTCCCTGGTTTGGTTACGATACTAATGAGCAGGAAACAGGCCAAAAGGCGGGCAGGACATAGAAAAACAGAGGAGCTACAAGGACTCACAGGGGGAAAAACAGCATTTGGATGGTTGAGAGTTAATGACCCAGGGAACATGGCCCCTAAAGGATTTGCCGTGTTCCTAGAGAAACGCAGTTTTCCAGATTAAAAAGTAACAGGTATTCGTTTTCTCAGTGGATGGATGGAAAACCCAGTGTTATGTGGAACAGAGAGAATTAATGAGTAGGCACGCAGCCAGCTAGACGGAACTTGTGGGTGACTATTTGTTTCCAGGATTGTGTTTTGTCATGAACTTAATTACCGTGCTTCCCTCTAACAAATATTATTTTTTTCTCCCTATCTGCAGATATATTAAGTACAATCATTCAGATGCATCGGTTCATCATTTGTCAAAGCAACTTGCTCTTAGCGAGGAAGAAGGAAGACCACGTTGCTTGGCCTTGCGTTACGTGTGCCTTCCACATCAAGATGGAAGAAGGAGGTGCTACCTGTTCTTCCAGATTGTTCCTAGCTTCCAAAATCATCTTCTATCCAAGTGCAAACAAGCTCACTAGCTAGAAGCCTTTTCCCCTCCCAAGTTCTGTGTAAAATGTAAGGCGCAAAGCTTAAATGAAATCGCTAAATTATTTCCTTCTCTATTACTTTTTCATTTTTGAACTGAATGCTTACTGTATGTCTAAGAAAATCTCTAAATGTATAACCTCCCCCACCCCCACCCCCCAAAAAAGGTGGGAAGGGAATGATTTCCCTCTTCTTCAAAGAAGCTTTTTAATACTATATCCAACATATCTGGGGAATTGGAGGGAGGAAAAGGAGAGTGGGGAGGGAGGAGGAGCCAAAGAAAAGAGCTAATGGTCAAAATGCATCCTCATAATAAAATGAGCTTCTTAATGGATGCTCACAGGAATAACATTAATTCAGTATTAGGACTTTCACCAGAAAAATATGAACGTAATTTATCTTTTTAACTGTCAGCTGCATTTCTAAAGCTCTGAAGTCTGTAGCTTCCAGGGGCCTTTTGTCTTTCTGCCATGGCTGGGATATCTTGGACAGCTGTAAGAGCTTTCTAAGCGATCTTTCTCAAAATCCATTAGCTAATTCAAGGAACCTAATTAGAGCTGCCATTTTGATGGAGCGTACTGAATGCTCAGTACAAACTAGTAACACCATCGATGTTTATTAGAAATCGCAAAACCCAAAGTGCTCCATTCCCTATGAATATTAATGGGAATACAGCAAACAAAATATTTATTAAAACATAGGCTTAATACCATGAAAGTTTATAGACAGACATTGAAAGGGAGAGAGAGGCAGCCACTTGAATTTGAAGACATGTGCCCATGGACACACAATAAACCAAGATTGATATTTAAGCAGCATGTCATTATTAGCTGCATGGCCCTCCCATTTGTCTCCCTGGGTTTTACACCCTGGAATTCAGCAGCTCACAGCTGGGAAGACAGATGTAAGTCCAGAGAATTCTGAAGAAGGGGCCAGAGGTTGCTTTATTTTCTTTTTGCAAACAGCTGCTGAGTGCCACAAATTCTTGTCAGTGGAGAAGTCTTGCTTCTCTATAAAATCAGCAGCGTGATGATGTCAGTACTTTCTCTCATCGTCTAAATCAGGGGTGGGGAACGTCTGGCCCCAGGGCCACATAAGGCCCACAAAACGTTAACTCACCCCCTGCCAAGGCATTAGGGGTGAGTTAATGAAATGGTTTACCAAATACAGCAGGCTAATTTTCAAGTTCATCATTTTGTACGGCCCGTGAATGATCTTATAAACTCCCCACCCTTGCTCTAAAGGAGGGTGCCACCCAATTAATCCAAAGAGCTATTATGCCACGTACCCATCATGGCAGAGTTTCTGCCAGGGCATGGCCCTGACTCAGGTGGAGCCTGAGGCTTGAGGTAACCCTGCTGTTAGGCAGATGGGCCCCCATTACCCACCTCAGCACAGGAACAGACTCACACCGCCTTGCCGAGGCCCAAAAACTGTTGCTCATAGTCCTCCCTCAGGAGCAATAAAAGGACTTCTGTGGACTGTGACTGTCCAGCAGCTCTTACTACTCAGTTAAGGTCAAGCTGTTGCCTCTTCTCTCTCTCTTTCCTCCTTTTTCTAACTTTTGAAAGAATCGCTGTTGCCTCCTTTGGCACCTGCCATCCTCTCTTTCGAACTGATGGCAATCTGGTTTGCACCTCAGCACAGCTCGGATTGCTCTCTGAGCTCACCCAAACCCCTACTCTGCAGGACTGGACACCGACAGCAACTTCCCTGCAGGTGTCTCCTCTTGGTTTCCTTCCTGCTTCTTCAGTTTCATTGCCTGTTTTCCTCAGTGTCCCTCCCACTGTTCTCTACACAAGACCTTCTCGAAGCTTCTCTAACTGCTTGTCCCTGTGTTCACTCTTGGGGATACTGTTTACTCTGAGGGCTTTGGTGATCATATCCCTTGTCATGTTCACTTATTTACTCCTCCACCCATTCAACAGATGATCCCTGGAGGGCCTCCTAAAGGGCAAGTCCTCACTACCGCCTTCTACACGAAGATCTCCACCTCCACCCAACACCTCGAGGAAGCCTCAAGGACCATACCCAGTCCTTGCTCTTGTTTGCACCTGAAATGTACCAACATCTTACACTTGACTTATCCATAAACGATCTCCTCCCATCTCCCCTAAAATCTACCTTCCCGCTGTCTGCCTGCTTTCTAATTGCTTCTCCCCACGCATCTAGGTTTGAAACAATGGTTGACATTCAGAGCACAGACTCTGGAGCTAGACTACCTGGGGTCAAACCCGGGTGCTGCCACCTCCCTTTCCCCTGCCTTGGGGAAGCTATGTAACCTCTGTATCCACAAAATGGGGTTAACAGAGTAAGACCCAGAGGGTTGTTTTGAGGATTAAATGAGCTATTAAATTTAAAGTAGTTACCTAGTGCCTGGAACAACCTAAGATTCAATAAACAAGCTGCTACTATTGTCAATATTATCTTATTTTATGCTACTGCTGCCTTCTCTCATATGTTCTACATACAGTCAGTTGTAATTAATTGCCTTTAGCAATGTGCCCTCCCATGTATTCCTCTTCCACGATTCTAGTTCATATACTCATTGCACAGATCATAGTAACAGTTTGGCTACTAGCCTTTCCACCTCAACTCCAATCTAATTCATTGCCAGGTTAGCGAAAGCTCTGCTCACAGAATTCTCCTGCTCTAAAATCCTCTCTGTCTCTTCCCACGGCCTCCACCCACCACCCCACTTATGGTCTTCATAAACTTACCCTCAGCTTTCATTCATACCCCCTCCTCCAAGCCCTTGTCTACACCATCTCTCTACCTGTAACTCTTTCTTCTTATTTTTAAACAATATAATTAAGATGTCATCAGTCTTTACTTTAAGCACATCCACTGCCTTGTTATCACATGCAGATGAATTCTCAAGCCACTGTCCCATACTTCATGTGGTCTGTGTCCACAGCATTGGCCCCTGCTTCCCTCTCCGCCACATCACTAACTATTCTCTACTGTGTTTAGCAGCTTCTTTCTTGTTTTGCCCTGGTTCATTGGGCAACCCAAGCCTGACACAGCTCCAGAAGCAAGTGTTTCCAGGCTCACTCTCCCTTCTCTAGCCACCTCATCTGAATTCCCTTCAAGTCATGCCCGGTGCAGTCAGATGGCTTGTTTCCTTTGTAGCCCGGATCACTCCATGAACACATCTTAATTATTTGTTCACTTATCTCCATCTGCTGCCTCCACAAGAATAGAAGATGGGTGAGAGCAGGGACCTTCCATGTTCTGTTCACAGCTGTCTTTCTGGTGTCAGTACCTGGCACATACCCAAAGGCATGACTCTTCACCTGTGAAATCCTTCAAGAGTCTTAGAGTCACTCAGCAAGTATTTGCTGAGCAACTACTGTTCATTAGAACTGTTCCTGAGAATTGAGGGGGAGTACAAGACACACAACCTTGTGGCCTTATGCTCTAGTGGGGGAGTGAGACAATACACAAATCTATGAAAAAGATGCTAAGCAGGGGTAAGTGCCACCAGATTCTTAAAATATAATGTGGTGATAAAATAGTGACTGGGTAGTTGCTTGAGGTTGGGCAGTCAAGAAAGGCCTCTGTCTTTTATGTAAGCTAAGGTCTAAATTATAAGAAGAAACCATCCAGGAGCATCTTTCTGAAGAGCATTTTAGATAGAGAATATTTAAAGCCAAAGCCCAAAGGAGGGAATGAGTGTGATGAGCTGAAGGAACAGAAAGGAAATAGTGTGGCTGGAGCTAAATGGTCATGGATGAAGTGGTAAGTGACGAGGTTAAGCAGACAGGCAACACGAGATCCCACATGCTTTGTAGGACCTCGTAAGATCTTTGGATTTTACTCCAGGTGAAAGGAGACGATGTTAGAAGATTTCAAGCCAGGAGGAAACATGATCTAATTTTACTGTTTGGAAGACAACTCCAACCAGAATTTGTGGAGAAGAGAGACAGAGGTTGTTGCAGAAGAGCAAGTGAGAACGGAAAGTAGACTGGCCCTGGAGGTGGTCATGAAGATGGAGAGAAATCGATGAGTTCAGAGCATTTTGTTCCAAGCACAAGCTATTCCATGAGCCTTTCCTGGCAGCAAACAGTCTGTCCTGCTTTGGAATCCACATGGTACTTTGCACTTTCATTATGGCCCTTGCTTTCCTCTTACACCGCTCATACGCTCTATGCACTTTAAATGGCTGTTTAATCCCCAGCCACCAGTAGCTGAGCGATATGAGGAGTTCATTATATCTCCTGTAGAACTTGGTCCAGCGCCTTCACCTAGGATGTTTTCAATCAACACAGTTTTGTGGGAGCTGAGAACAGGAAAGTGACTTAAGAAAGTGTGCAGTGAGAAGGGGGAAGGAAAAGGGAGGAAGCAGTGGTGCCTGTAAGGGTGAGAAAGGGTATGTGCATGGGACTAGCGGGGTATTGATGGGCAAGGGAATAGGGCCAAACCACCTGGCAATATCTTAAGCTGCTGCCACCTGGACAACGTTTTCTTCTTTGTATTTCTCCTTCCCTGGCTCATGAGCCGAACACTCCGAGTAAATCCCTAGTGGTTTTGTACAAGCTACTTTGCCATTCCTGGGGACTGCACAGATAGCTCACTGTTTAGGACATTTCGGCATGTTTTTGACACTCTCTCCACTGCATCATGGTTTCCTGAGCTTCTGTTTTCTGCCAGCAATTGCTGCAACATCCTGGTGCCACCCACTCCCGAAAGAATTGTCTAGCCAAGCAGCGAAGCACTTGGCTTATTGATGTTCACGGAATAGATGTGTGCTGAAATGGTGTTATTAGAAACCTTTTCTATGCTATTTCATACTAAATATAGTATGCATGCTTCCAGGTGAAACCAACTGGAAACTGAGCTAACACTTCAGAGAAGGTAGGCTGCCACCATTTCCTGACCTTTAGCTTCAAATTAAATTTAGCCCCTTATCCTCATTAGAATTGAACTGCCAAATAGCACTCTACTCTGATTAATAAAGTTTTCTAATCAGCGTGTCACTTTCTAGCACTCTGGCGAGGGAGCTGAAATCTTGAGCAGGGCTCAAAGGACTGCAGATGGAAACATTACATTCCATGTCTGATAAAATCAAAACATCTTGTTGTTAAGTCAAGTCCAGCTCTGGGAGAAAGAGAATGGACTGTGAGGTTGGAAAGAAGATGCAGTCACTGCCTCTGAAGTTGGTCCAGCAGAAGACTTAGGAAACCATGGAAACCACTCAACCCAGTGCTGTGGGGCAGCCATTTTCAACTGGTGTGCTGCAAGAATTTCTAAAACATGTAACACCTGACCTCTTTTCCTTTAGATCAAGCATGTCAAACTCATGGCCTGTGGGCCACATGCCTCGTTACTTGGCCTGTGTTAGCCTTTGAGTTTGACATGCTTGCCTTAGATTGTAAAAAAATAACAATAGCCAACACAACAGCCATCCAGTGTGAATGAATGAAAATTATACCTATTTTTTGTCAAATCAGCAAAAATATATATATTAGTGTGCCACAGAATTTTAGTAATTAGTCTATGTGTGCCATAAGATGAAAAAGGTTGAGAATCATGCTCTAGGTTCATTTAGAATCCAACAACCCCCTTTCAGAAAAGCTCCAATTCAGATTTTCAGGAGAAACTGGTTAGATCTAGCAAAGGGACTTAGGAAGTAGGAAAAAGGACATACTGGTAGGGTTGTTGTCCCCCACTCCCCGCTCAGGGTAACTGGGAAGCCCTTAGTACCCACCCATTGCCTGCAGGCTGATACCAGAAACTCAACCTTAGTTTTACTCCAAGGCTTTTACCTCCATTAAAACACAGATGGTGCTGGACATCTGTCTCCATTTGCATTACCATGAAGCCCTGATGTAGGCCTTCATCCTAAACTCTTCAAACATTTGCAGAGTGCCATTCACCTGGATGGGACTTTAATGCTGGTGGACAAGGTTTCATACCAGGAAGGAAGGTCGCAGAACCTTGGTGACCGGGTGGGGGGTTGGGTGTGGTGGAATGGGGGTTCCTTGCTCCACATCCCCCTCCAAGCCCAGCCCTGAGTTGGGATATTCCTGGAGCTGAAGAGCAGCCTTGGATGGACGGCAGGAATGTACTGAGCGCCTCCTACACAGAGTGCTGCCCTTTCTGTGAGGTTTCAAGAAGGAAATTATGAAATTTCCCTCCAAGAAACCAAAAGCGTTTCTCATGCACATCATTTCCCTTTCCACCTGCTGCACGAACACTCACCTCCTGGCAAATGCACTCGTAGGTGAACAGTGGTAACTGGAGGTGACAGGTGGCTACTGTTTCCCACAGTGCAGTGCTCTAGGCTGAAGTCTTAGGGACCATGAAAACTGAACTCCTTCCTCTGAACTCCCTAGACACAGAGCAAGAAAGAGTCTAAAATCACGTGCTTTTCAAAGTGCTTTACTGAGCAAGAGTCAGACAACAAAGGAAAAAGTCTGTTTACCTCTAGAATGCTTTTCAGCTGTAGCCGTTTTGTGGCTTTTGTTAAAACCAAGGCCTCCAGCTTCTTCACTGGAGATGATCAGACATATTCCACCTCTGCACACCCCGGGGCACGTGAGCGGTAACAGAGGATGCATACAGTTGAGGTATGACTCAAATTGTGTGGGAGACAGCAGCTACAATGGCGAAGGGAGTGGGCTCATAAAAAAAATCAGGAGTAATGTTTCCATACACATCCTCTCCTCTGTACCAAAGAGGATAGCCACAGAGTTGCTGTAAAAATATACAAGCCAGACTCAGAGTCGGTGCGCTTATCCGCTCATAAAATATTGCAGATAACTACTGACGTAATAACTGGCAGCGTATTCCTCGTTGGATAAAGGGGAAGTGCACTTAAAGTGCAAAAGCAAAAGTCTGCAGAGTGTAGGACGAAGTCCCACATCAGGACTTCATGGTGAGGCTTGAACCCTGCAATTTGACAAATAAAGGGCTAGATATCCAGTTACTGAACTTCGTTGGAAGTGAACCTTCATATAACCAACTTGGAATCTTGCCACAAATAACAAGAAAAGTGAAAACACTATTGTCAGGGACAAGCAACAGATGTTTTCATTTCACCAGTGGCATATAAGAGGCAAAAGTTTGTATTTTTGAGGGGGAAAAACCGTGAATGCTATAACCGCAACAGAGCATGGGTCAAAGGGCACGATTCAGAGATGAACCTTCCCACTAATAAGTTTGCTAAGTGATGCCTAAGGCTTGTAAGGAGGTGACAATGGTGCACGTGGGGCCCAAATCAAAACTCTGCTTTCAAAGTCTTTTGCACAATCTGCCTCCAATAAGAGGATAATGCAAATTTTATTCATAATAAGGAAAAAGAAAAAAAGACTAGGCAGATGATCCAGCCCAGGAATAACCATGCTTTGCAGATAAAACATTTTCTTTTTTTAGAAAATATATTTTGTCGATTTCAAACTGGAAGAGAGAGAGAGAGAGAGAGAGAGAGAGAGAGAGAGAGAGAGAGAGAGAGGTACATCAATGATGAGAGATGAGAGAGAATCATGGACTGGCTGCCTCGTGCACACCCCACACTGGGGATTAAGCCCACAACCTGGGCACATGGGAATCGAACAGTGACCTCCTAAATCATAGGTCAACACTCAACCCCTGAACCATGCCAGATAAAATGTTTTCAAACCAGACGGAAGCTCAGTAGCTGTGGCATCGGAACTTCCATTGCACAGACACTGCTGTAGTTCAGTGCTTAGAAGAGTTACGGGCAACTCAGAAATTCATGGATTAAGGGTTGTGATTGAAAACAAATGGAGCGAGAAGCCTACTTAACATGGTTTTCACTGGTGATTCTTTTAAGAAAAAAAAATTGTTAAAGGAAACATCACCATTCTACCTAATGCACTTGTTAGAAAATGTTAAATTAAGTCATCTGCAGTCCAAGTGAACAAATTGGAGGTCTGCCTCGGTGCACCAGTGCCTCGCCCGACATGCGTTTCAACAACGCGCGGTCTGGCTAAAGAGATAGCTAATTGCCGATTGTTCCTGCTGCCGCTTGTCCATTAGGATAAACCCAGCGTGTGGACACTGAACTCTCCGAGACAAAGAGCCGCATTAATGTTGTACGTGAAGGGCGCTTAATAAATCTGACACCGTCTGGTGGTTTTCTTCCTCCGAGCCCACTTGACAGCCACTGTGATCACAAGTTTCAGAGCATCTATTTTCCTGCGTAAAATTAACAGCAATAAAACAAGCTAAATGGAATATGACCAAGTCACAGAGCCCGTCCTATCACGGAGCTGCAAAACAAATCCTGAAAGCATATTAGAGAGGATTCGTGGTATACACATAAACTCCCCGCGCGGCTCTGAATCCGGGGCGTTCATTTAATAGCAACACAAACACGATGCCCCTTATTTGCAGAAGCAAGCGGTGTGCCTGTCACCAAGGAGCATGGTCGGTTGGGGCTTTGCACAGTAAATGCCCAGGACTTTTTCTTTCTCAGGCTGACATTTGTATCAAATCAAGCAAGTTCCTCATACTTCTTCTTTTCTAATGGATCCCCGCCACCCCCCATGTATGTTTGCAAGGGGGAAGAAAAGCAAAGGGCAGCAAAACCAGCTGTAAGTGCTTGGCAAATGATCTTCTGGAGTCTGGACCTCATAAATCCTACAAAATGTGATATTTCAACAATAGGCTGGCAAAGCTTTTCTCTCTGCAATGATGAAGCCTGGCTTCAGGATTTATAGTTTCATCTCAGAGATGGACTATAAAGAGAGACTGACTTAGCTGTCTATCAACGGCACCTGACAATAGCAAATAAGGTGGGAGCCTTCAATGTCAAATACATATTTAATATTAAAATTCTCAGATTAGACATGGCAAAGGGGTTTCCTCTGTAGCACAGGCTGACGGGAGTGGTGATGGATGGAGCCGGGGTTGTCATAGCAATGTCCAGATCCTGGCGTGACAATTCTTTCATTATCTGCTATGAGGGTCTTATTTTTCTAATACTGCCTCTTAAAGGGACGCTGTTCTGTTAGGGGTAAGGGTGAGTCGATTAAAATAAGATCCAAATCGATGTGGCCTGGTTCAGTGCGTAAAAGAGCCAGGTGTGTAATCTTTCATTTTTGTCAAGACAGGTATGAAAACCTGCACCCAAATGCGTCTTGATACACCCAATACACTTTTTTTTTTTTTGAGGAAGGAAACAGACTGACTCAAATAACTATTCCTGCTGGTAATGGGACAGGGCTAAGGCAAAATGAAAACTTCTGATAATTTGGAACAAACATGAGCTTCCATAAAAATGTTCAACCTTACTAAAAAGCTAAGAAGTTGAAAGTGAAATGACACAGTACTATTTTTTTCCATCGCAAAATTAGAAAAGACTACAGCCAGGGAGGAAAGAAAACAGCCAGTTTTCTGCCAGGTATGGGGTGAAGTGCGTTCTCTCCCACATTGTGGGGGAAGCATTCTTGGTTTCCACTTTTCTGGAAAATCGTTGGCAATATGTTTTGGTTTCGGTCCCTTAATGCATCATTTACCTTCTAGAAATCTTAAGAAGAAACTAATGCAAGCTTCTAGCAAGATATATGTACCAAGGTGCTTGTCAGAGAGTAATTTATAACACTGAACACTCTGAAATACCTTCAATGTCTACCATTAAGGAAAGGTTACATAAATTAGTGTACAGTTATACAATGATGTTTTATGTAACCACTAAATGTGAGGATTTAAAAAAGATTAATTGGCACAGAAAAAAATCACAGTAGTAAATATGCAAGACACTAAAGTTTACATAAGCATGTAAGTATTGTGTATGTACATAAATGTATGAGCACTCTTCACACACACATTTCATATACAGTGATAGACACAAACAAGACTGGAAGAAATACTCTAAAATATTAAGGATGGCCCACTCTAGATTATGGGAAAATTGGTGATTTGATTTCTGTTTTTTGCTTCAGCTTTGTGGTTACTAACTTTAACATAAAGTTGTTATAGAAAATACAGAAAAGACATGCACCCTTGCCACTAAGTCTAGCTGCTGGGTGCTTGAACAACTTTGCTATAATCAGTAAACCAACAAACACAAGTGTTGGTGAGGATGTGGAAAAAAGGGACCCTCTTGCACTGCTGGTGGGAATGCAGATTGGAACAGCCACTATGGAAAACAGAATGAAGTCTCCTGAAAAAAAAAAATTAACAAGGACCTGCCTTATGACCCAGCAATTCCACTTGTGGGAATATATCTGAAGAAACCACTAACACTAATTCAAAAGGATATATACACCCCTATGTTCATAGCAGCATTATTTACAATAACCAAGATTTGGAAGCAGCCCAAATGTCCATAAGTAGATGAGTGGATTAAAAAGCCATGGTACATTTAATGGAATACTACTCGGCCATAAGAAAGAAGGAAATCTTACCCTTTGTAAGAGCAGGGTGGCCCTGGAGAGTATTAAGCCAAGTTAAATAAGCCCCTCAGAGAAAGACAAGTACCATATGATTTCACTCATATGTGGAATCTAAGGAACAAAATACACTAACAAACAGAACAGACACAGATTCATAGATACAGAGAACAGACTGACAGCTGTCAGAAGGGAGGAGGGTTGTATGGCTGGGTGGAAAAGGTAAAGATATTAAGAAAATAAACAACAAACAAACAAAAAACCTCATAAACACAGACAACAGTGTGGTGGTTACCAGAGGAAAAATGGGGTGGGCTAAAGTAGAAGAGGGTATGGGGGATAAATGGTGATGGAAGGAGATTTGACTGGGGTAGTGAACACACAATACAATGTACAGATTATGTATTATAGAATTGTATACTTGAATCCTATATAATTTTATTAACCAATGTCATCCCAATAAATTCAAAGGAAACATATCTTTAAGTAACGAAAATCTAAAAAGAAGATATACAACATTGGAGCCAGAACTAACTAGACTAGGATAGACATTTGGTATTTTATTAACTTGGTTGTTTGTACTTTCTTTTCTATCAGATTTAGCTTCCTTATCCTCCTTATTAGGAAGAAAGATTGTGGTGAAGATGAAATGGGACTCTGTACCCATAAGGAAAGCTACAAATATTAGTTCAAATTTAACATAGAAAGAGGAAAAGCGCATTTCATGGCGGACACAAGAGGTTGACTGTTAAGCTTATAAAAATGTAAGTTGGTAGTGGAGGGGTCATTTAAATTTAACTAATAAAAGGATATTTCCCCACTCAAAAGATAGAAAACCAAATTGCAAATTTAAAAACATATACACAAAATGGTTTATTGGGAAATGGCGTAGAGAAGAAGCATCGCGGTTAGTACATGCTGCCTTCCTGTTGAATTTCATATCGGCTCTTCCTAACAATGTAAGACGACACCAACATTAATGAGTGAAGTGTGCCCCATTGTCAGGCAGCAGAAAACCAGCAGCATATAAACAATTTATATTGTGAAACACTCTAATGGGGCTTAATAAGGGAGTCAACATTCAGACACTACAGGGCTGGGACAAGATGTGACAGCTACTATAACACAGAATCTCATTACTTGGTTGGTCGTCAGAATCATAAACAGATTTTCAAGTTTGTATTTCTCATAACTGAGCCATGAAGAATTAACCTGTGATTTGAAAGGTAGAATATTGCAATGGGTAAAATGCCAAATTGATGGAGGCAATCCTCTTGGAGTTTGAAAAGGAGAGGTGTTAGAGGTCTGGCAGTAGAACATTATCACAGGAGATGATTCCAGCGGGAGGCTCTGGTGAGAAACTAGTGGGGAAAGTATCATGAGAGACCTCCCAACCCAGGGCTTTCATTTATGAGCTTCTGAAGGAGTTGCTGGCATTTGTCACACGGTTCATTTGTCACATGGGCCACTTGAGCTTTCGTTTCTGGTCATTCTCTTTCTTTTTTTTAATTTTTGGTCATCAGTTGCCAGGCCCTCTAATCCAGGGGACTCCCCCCTTCTGTCCCCGTCTTTTTCTGTGTGTAACTTCCCGTACTGTCATTTGTCTTCCTTCTGAAAAGCATAGAATCCTAGAAGGAGAACGGAGGTCTAGAACTCGTTTTTCTCTCCATGTATTTGGCTGGCCACGAACACTCAAGGTTGATGATTCTCCAAGGTTTCAAAGGGCATTTTGCAGAACCTGAGAACTGTGAGGACCATTTCACAGCCTCGTGCTCTGCCCTGTGTGGCTTCTGGTTCTGGGAATTATGCATTAAGTAAGTTTTAAGAATAGAGAATCATTATTCCTTGGGGATGTAATAGGCAAAAGTCGGGACATAAATTACTAAGTGATGGCACAAATTATTACTATATCATCACATATATGTAGTCCAAAATATTTATTTTATCAACTCAATAAAATGGCCTCTATGTACACTAAAAACAAAACTTCATTGTTTTAATAATGGACAATATTTAACCTATATTATTTGACTGATTCTTGAAAATGTGTATATCTCGGCTCTAATCTTCATTAAACCAAGACAACTTTAAGAGGCACTAAAAAGGAAGAGAGAGAGAGAGAGAGAGAGAGAGAGAGAGAGAGAGAGAGAAAGAGAAAGAGAGAGAGAGAGAATACAGAGGTTTCCTTATTTTTCTTGACTTTTTTTTTACTTTATTTGTTGAGCAGACAACTGAAATGGCACAGTTTACATGCCCTGCATTATCTTCATAGATTAGCAGTATGCATTAATCTATTTACACCTTTCAAAAAACAGCACAGGAAAAAATCAAATTCGAGGACGATAAAAGCCTTGACGGCTAAAGGGAAGCCAAGCTAAACAAAGGAGCCCGCAGACACACTGAGCGCACACAGAGCCCAACACTGCTCTTTTGTTCCAACGAGGCTGAGTGATGACCCCTCTTCTCTATGAATGAATATCCTGGGTTAGTGATGCTTTTGTAAAGAGGGTTTGACAACAATAGAGAGTCTCCTGCCAGCTAAACAAAAAGTGACAACTCCATTTGAAAGCTGTCCCCAGATGTATTTTATGTGCAGAAATTACCTGTGACAGTCCTGATCAAAATAGAGTTTCATTTCACATGGACATAAATGGACGATACAATAGGTTATCTTGAATGTTATCATTTCGTTCAATAAATGGTTAAGATATTTTTTAGTGAGTTTCTCATAGGTTACTATTTTTAAATGAAAGTAGGCTTTTACTGATAATGCCATTTTTTAAAAGCCAATGCCTCTAACTTAAGAAAACCACATATGTAAACAAAGAAATATGGATACATCAACTTGAAAATCCAGGTCTGGCTGTATAAAACTGAATGCATGATGGGAAATCATGTTCCTATTAATGGATTCACAGATGTATCTGGGCAACTTTACTCTGAGACACTTCAGGGCACTTCTAATATCTGGAACCCACCTTAGCAACCAACATCAAACATGGATGCACCTATGAAGACAAAACTGTGAACTATGCTTACAGCCTCTAAATTAAAGGGTATGCGCAAGGCCACAAACTTGTAATTTGTCAAATGTCAGACTGCAAGGATCAATTCTCCCTTCTGATGTCTGACACACATCATTTCTGGGCCTGAGAAATCACTATGCACTTTGTTTTAAAGAATACTTTCATGCCCACCTCTATCATAGGCCAGGGGGCTAAGAAATCTATGGAAGAGTTTCCCAGGAATCTATTTTAAATTCCATACAATTTTTCATGCTATTTAATATCGACCTAAACATTATTTTCCCTGCCTTGTTCCACAAAGGATCCTATAAACTCCTAGAAGGGAGGGGCTATATTGGCCTGAAACTTCATTAGTTATAGAGGTAGGTTTTCAGTAGATTCTGGGCCAGAGAACCTAGGTGAGAAAAGGAACTGTCCTGAAAATAATGAGTGACTCACCTCTATTTTTAAAAATATATTTTATTGATTTCAGAGAGGAAGGGAGAGGGAGAGGGAGATAGAAACATCAATGATGAGAGAGAATCATTGACAGGCTGCCTCCTGCATGCCTCCCACTGGGGATTGAGCCCCTAACCAAGGCATATGCTCTGACTGGGAATCGAATCATGACCTTCTGGTTCATAGGTCGATACTCAGCCACTGAGCAACACTGGCTGGGCTCACCTGTATTTCTTTTTTCCATTGTCCTTGCCCCTCCTTTAAAGATTTTGATATTATCTACACTAATAAAAGAGAAATATGCAAATTGGTATCACTCTGCTATACCCACAAGCCATGCCCACCAGCCAATCAGGAGCAAGTATGCAAATTAACCCAAGCAAGATGGCAGCAGCCACGAAGCTGGAGTGAGCAGGAGGCTTGGGTTGCCTCTGGCAATGGAGGAAGCCAAGCTTCCCTCCCACCCTGGCCAGCCCTCGCCTCTGTTCAAGGCTACAAAGTTTCAATTACAGAAGATAAATAAATCCCAGATACCTGCTTCCCTCTGCTCAAAGAGGACCTGAAAGAAAAAACAGAGGGGCTGGAGCTTAGGTCACTGGGGGTCATGGCCAGCCTGCAAACAGCCATCAGCCCCTTACCCAGGCTGACCAGGCACACCAGCAGGTGGACATCCCCTGAGTGGTCCCAGACTGTGAGAGGGCACAGGCCGGGCTGAGGGACCTCCTGAGTGCACAAATTTTTGTGCACCAGGCCCCTAGTTATTGAATGAAAGAGATTACCCCTCCTTTAAAAATTTTGTTATTATTGTTGAGTGAAAGAGATTATCTTTTATTTTATTAAGGACATTTCTGCGAAAACAAAGATTATAATAGCACAATTATCAATTTTGATATTAAATTTGATATTACAAAGTATGTATGTAAGTATGTATGTATGTATGTATGTGTATGTGTGTGTATACAATTCTATTGCCAAAGGCTATTTACTAATCTCACAATCTAAGTTCTCATTGTTCAAAGACAGAACCACCTAGAGGACAGACAAAAGATTTCCAATGTGAAAATTTAAAGAAATTCAGACTAATGTTCCAGTTCCTGAAATCTGGGGTCAGGGTGAAGGATTCCTGCAGGGGTGAGCAGAGGGAGTTTTAGAGTGTATTCATGGGCACTCTGGGTAACAAAGAAGGTAGTAAAGAGGTATGAAATGGGAGATTGGAAGCTCAAAGAGGCCTGTGGGACAACTGATGAGATTAAAGATTTATTTTTGACTTAATTGTTTAAAGCTACTTTGAAGAGGAATAAGAAAGGAGAGTCCGTTACCAGGAGGAGATGCTTTGACATGATAACAGCACCAGAGAAAAGGCAGAGCAACCTGAACTCCTATTTCCCTTCCATTAAAGAATCGCAGAACCATATAATTTTGGAGATGGAAAGAAATGCCGAGACCACTTAGTCCCACCCTCCTGTCTTTATAGATGAAGAAAGATGCACAGAGACATTAAGTGACTCACCTGACATTTCCATCAAGGGAGGCAGAAAAAGGCAGAAAAGAAAGGACCATGGGAGGGAGAGAGAAAAAACAGGGTCCAGGATGCCTTGAAAGGTGTTCTGGTTCCTGGTACTTACAAACTGCATCCAGGGTTTTGAGGAGCTGAAAGGTGTGCCCCTAGAAGCAGAGCTGGTATCGTTGAGAAATTAGGAACAATGGGATAAGTGTCCAGGTACCAGAAGGTGAGCAAATAGCAGTCAGATTTTTAAATGGGCAAAGTAAACTCTAGAAAAACTAGAGAACAACAACTTCCATGCTCATTTTAATCAACATTCTCTGGAAAGTAACAGAAGAGGTGAGTAGAGACTATCACCATGAGCCAACAGCAAACATCAGGTGTGGGAAAGTTTACCACCTCTCTTGGTGGAACAATCAGATTGGGATGATTGTAGCTTCGGAATAGTAAATGCTATCTTATACCCTCAGGAAGTTTTTGAAGCAGAGACTAGATGGGGAAAACCATGACCTGAGGTGTCTAGGGAAGTCTTTCATCTAGGGGTGCTTGGCTAGGAGACATTTCCTGACAGAACAGGAATAGGACATGTCACCACAGTGAGAGCCAAAGACCAAGAGAAACCAGTGGAGTCACTGAACCCCACAAATCGGAGCAGGAGGAGGAGGAGGCAATCACAGGGAGGCTGTGCTGACCTGGAGGCCAGAGAAGTCATATTATCCTGGGAGGCTGGCCCATGAAAGACTGTAACAAGGAGGCTGTGTGACCTTCAAGTCAGGCAGCTAGGAGTGGAGCCACTTGGCTTCATTCATTCATTCATTCATTCATTCATTCAAAACATACATATTTATTGACAGAAGATGCTGCAGGAATTGTGCTGAGACTAGAAGTAAAGTACAGCGCTTGTGTCAAAATCTCACTAGGAAACAAACCAGTTAATTCCAATACTCAATCCTTCTGTGGTACAGGTCTCCAAGGAAGCTTTGGGAAGATATTGGGCTAAATCCTGAATGGCACACAGGGCATAACCTAGAGCAATGTTCTTGCATTATGCAGCTAAGGTTGGGGTCCTTAGAAAACCAGAAGGAGGAGGTGGGCTTTAGCAGAAAGAATGCTGAATAGAGTTGCATTTTGAGAGGCATTTGTAAAAGGCAATGCATGTAGGGGGCACAGGGCAACGCTCTCTAATATGGGGACCCAACACTGTCCCTCATCCACATGAATGCAGATGCCAAAGGGAACGCACTACAGACCAAAGGAAGTGGTGGAGGCAACCTGGACCCAAAATCCTTTCCTCGTTGGGGAAAGAAACACAGGGCGCGGACATCAGAACCAAAGCTACGCACTCCCCCGGATCCTCCTGGGAAAGAGTCTGGGTGTGTGGCTAAGGGGGTGGAAGCCTCCAGGATGCCCAGATTTGTGGCTTGAGAAATTAGGTGAATAATGGGGTTGCACACTGAGGTGTCATAGGCACAAAATAGCAGCAATACTAGACAAGAAAGGCCCGCAACTACAAATGAACATTCATCAAGTGAGGGCCAAGTTTGTTGTTACATACACATCTACAGACATGGCATCTTAGGAGGATGATAGTTTACCGAGAATAAGAGTGACTTAGGGAAAGAAAAGGTTCTGTCTACAGCACTGCCATTCATTATTCCTGGCTGGAATGACTACCTTTTGGGAAGGAAGGAAGGATTTGTAGTTAAGTGAGAAGCACACTGATGTCATAGTTTTGTAATTAGTCACACATATGACTGAGCGAGTTGACAAAACATTGTATGGGAGGGCTGCACATCCTCCCCACGTGAAGCCAGGCTTCACCCTCCTGTGTAAGGTTGAAGCTAGGTCGTCAGTTCTGTCTTGTCTTCTAGGCAAGGCAAGGACAGATCTGGGATGGGATCGGACCTGCTGAAGTGGCCTTGGCACCACTCAGGTCACCTTGTCTAGCTCAGTCCATGCTGAGGTAACCACACTGTGCAGGGGCTGGTGCCTAGGCTGAGGGGCATCTCCCTGGAGATGAAAAAGGTAGAGCTGGCAGATATGTCTGTCCCTGGGAGTAGGAATGGATTGTTTACATGTCTTTTTCTTACTCTGGCCTGTACATTCTGCCAGAGAAGAACAGTGGTGCTTGTCTAGCAGCAGTTGGAATTGAACATAAGAAAAAGTTTTCTGACATTGGAGAAAGGAGAGTGTCCTCCCATTACCCTGAACTCCAGTATCTGGAAAACTTCATGCTGAAGCATCAGCACCACTGAGAGACTGTTGAAGAGACTCCAGTGCTGTCCATCATGGCGGCCAATAGCCACAAGTGGCTACTGAACACTTTATATGCTGCTGGTCTCACGGACACATGCGGGAAAGGGTCAGTACACACCAGATATTGAAGACAGCATGAAAAAAAGAAGGCAAAATAGTTCTACAATAACTGTTTTGAACACATGTTGAAATTACATTTTGCATATATTAGGTTAGATAACATATTATGAAGTGAACTTTATTTTTTAAAGTGAGTCTCATATAAAAATTAAAAATTACATGTGTGGTGCCCAGCCAGTGTGGCTCAATGGTTGAGCGTTGGCCTATGAACCAGAAGGTCACAGTTCGATTCCCAGTCAAGGTACATGCCTGGGGTGTAGGCTTGATCCCCAGTGTGGGGCATGCAAGAGGCAGCTGATCAATGATTCTCTCTCATTATTGATTTTTCTATACTTCTCACTTTCTCTCTGAAATCAATAAAAATGTATTTTTTAAAATGATTCCTGAAGAAACTTTGTGTGCGTGCTTCACCTACTTCTTTTGGACAGAGCTCTCTAAACTGAAGTCAAATAAGCCCATGTCCTCCTAACACCAAGCGAGGCCTCAGTGTCTGTTCTCGATTCTGGTCACCACATAGAGAAGAAAGTATTGTTAATTGAGAACATCTTCCCATTTATTGTTATTTAGTGCCATTCTATAGAATTCATAAATACACTGATGTGTAGCCCAACCCCCACAGAAAAACTCTTGTTTTCTCTCTTTTCATTAAGTTACACATGGCCCTAGGGTTGTCAGTTTGTTGCTGTTCAGAAAGAGAAACACAGGGGTGGCTGATGCTTCAGCGTGAAGCTTTCCGGATACTAGAGTTCAGGGTGACGGGAGGACACTCCCCTTTCACCAATGGCAGAAAACCTTTCCTTATGTTCAGCTCCAGACAGCTGCTAGAGAAGCACCACTGTTCTTCTCTCACAAAATATTGGCATTCCAACAAAACTATATATATATATATATATATATATATATATATATATATATATATATATATATATAGACATACTTGGGAACTTTGTGCTTGTTTAGGATGCACTTCAATGAGGGTGTGGATGGTATCCTTCATCAGAGAAGCTGGTGTTGAGTTAAGATAAGACGAATTTAGCTAAAATAATACCCAAACAACAAGTATTAGTTAAGTGTAATGTAACTGGCTTTGAATGGAATAATGGAATAAACAGAACCATTGAAACTCTTAATTGAATGGGATGTGGTGGAAAAACGGATCGCTTATTTGTAATGCTAAAACTTCTCTTGGCAGGTCTGTAAGAGCGCTGGAGAAAAGAAATTTAAATTTATGCCTATTCAACTGTGGAGACAGAGCGTGTTGCTAAGGTGCAAGAGATTTCTCCGGGTGCAGCACGGGGTCAAAGCAGGGGCACTGGTGCAGACGGCAGCATTTACAATACAAACCGGACAAACAGAAAGCCACCCTCTCTCTTTTCCAGAACACAGAACCAGAGTGGCACTCACAAGATTCCGGCCTGTGCAGCACGAACTTTCTCACACCTCTCACCCCTGAAACTGCAGAAGGCTATGAAAAGACATCTTGCATATTTCTTTAAAACGATTTTTATAATCAGTAACCAAGAAGCACTGCCTTGCAGTAGTCTAGGCCTTTGCTAATCACAGTGTGGTCCCTGGACCACCAGGGAGCCCATGAGAAATGCAGAGTCTCAGGCCCCACCTCGGCTCTCTCCTATCAAAATCTGCATTTTAACGAGATCCCCAGGTGCTCTGAACGCAGGGGTGTGAAAAGCTAAGCCTCTCCTTTGTGGAGATACACTTCCCAGTCACAGCGGCTTACTTTCTGTAGGAGGCGCCCCCTGGAAAGTGGCCTCCTGCCTCTCGCTCTGCTTATGAAAAGAGCACCTGAATGTGAGGCATCCTGGTTGGAGGCAGCTTTCAAGCCATCGCTGGTCAATTAATGCAGCTTTTAGCTGCAATTATTGGATATCACTGCTCCCCACATGCTCCTGGCATCTGCGTGGAGGTTTAACCCCATTCCTTCAACGGGGCAGGTTTTCTCCCAGAAGTACCTATTTTCTTTGCTTTGGCACCATGCGATTTTCAGCAGAATGGAAAAGCTTTGAATGATCCGTTTTTCGAAAGCGAGCCCCTACTGCCTTTCTTAAAGTGGAATGCACGTGCCACTCGGCGGCCTGTCACTGCAGGGAGAGCTGCGGCTGACCTGGCACTGCTGTTGGGTGGAGCGCTGTTACTTTCTGCAGGAAAGTGTGTAGATTGAGACTTTATACACACGAGGGAGGAAAAAGAGCCCAGATAATGAAATCAAATTTCAGAGAAAGAAAAATAATTTTTAGAAAAGAATACAGTAGTCAACACAGCGGAGTGGTTAAGTGGCCGGGTTCCGGATGCAGGCTCACTGGGTAGAAACCCTGGCTCCTCACAGGCACCTTGGGAGTCACAATGGTGCCACCTGGGCAGGTGGTCGGGAAGATTAAGGGACACTTGCAAAGCAGTCAGCACAGTGCCTAGTGGTAGTAAATTCTCAATAATATTCAGCATTTTTATGAACAATTCTGAATTTTATTTCTTATTGAAACACTCCAATTTGGTTTCTGAGTTACATGACATTAGGGCCATCTCCATTCATAGTTAACTAAATGTGTGAATAAAAATATAATAAAACAACTTCTTTAAAACATACTAAAATATCAAATTACTCTCTTCTTTAGACCAGGAAGAAAATGGAGTTGACCACGTAGAGATGTAACAAAATCCTACCATTACTACAGTGCAGGTTTAGGGCCTGGCCACCCCAAGGCGCAGTGTGGAACCTAGAGCAGTCCAGTGTTGACTCATTAACTTCTCAAGGCTTCCAAGGGGGCCCATGGGTATTGCACAGGTTGCACCAACCCATAGGAGGCTCAAGGAGAGGAAATAGGATTAGCTTCTTGATGAGAAGGTTGATTAAACATTGGAACAGGATACCCAGGGAGGCTGTGGGATTTGCATCCCTAAGGACCTTTTAAACAAGAAAGGTAACTGTCTAGCTTGTGTGATTTGGGTCTTCTGCCTGAAAGCAGGAGATTGAACTGAGCGAACTGATTATATATATATATATTTTTTTTTTAATTGGTAGAATTAATTTTCTCACAATTTATAGGAAACGACTACACACCTGATTCCTAGCTCCCCTCCTAGGCCACTCCAACTATTCGGCATGGCTGCGATTTACTTGTTGACATGCCTGGGTCTCCTCCACTAGACCATGTGGTTCCCCGAGGCTGGGACATTGTTATTGCACAGCCACACATTAATAGCCAGTACAAGAGAGGAGCAGGGCTGCCTTTTAGTAAGATAAATGGAAAGGTGTTTAAGACTCACTGATATTCTACTACCCAACTTTTCAGTAAGCCATTCATTCAATTCTTTATTCAACATTTATGGAGTTGAGCTCTGATAAATAACTTCAAAAATATTTTACAGCACCTCCTATGCACAAGGTGGACCCTTCCCCAAGAAACCGATGGTAGAGCCAGGCCCACAAAATCCATGTTTGTACCACCAAGAGGGCTGGCAGCTTCAGACCGAAGGAAGTATCCACTACAGGTTGAAAACAACATCCTACAATGCCTCATCTCTCTTACTGAGGAGCTTCGTAAGCACCTGTGGGGTCTGCCTACTCTCACCCAGGACTACACAGCATGCAGGAAGGAAATAAAATAGGCCTGGTTGCCCGGGATGAAGGCGCTAGCGAAGATCCCTTCAATAAAATGCTTTTCAAGTCCGTTTTCCTACTTGCCAGCTTTTACTCCAAAGACGGGTCCCTGAGGCTGTTGCCACGCAGGGCTGCACAGTGTGCGAGAGGGCGCTCTGCTCAGACGCTCTCAGCCAACTGAAAGGCCACCATCTATCGGGGCTTCACTTCCAGCATTCAAGCACCAGGCCTATAAACATAATTTTTAACAGCTTTTCTTCAGCAACTCTGACTGTTTAATTAATCTTCAGCCATTAACCATTCATTTAAAATGCCACTTATGAAATCTTAATTTTGCACATTATCAGCTGGTTCACAAATAGCTAACCATGAGCAGAAGCGTAATGATCGCTCTCTCCCTGTTCTTAGAGCTCACCAAGCTTAGAGCCAATTTTGGCTTCTTAATTAACCATATGCATATTAGCATTTAAAATTAAATGACAGGTTGTTTTTTTTTTTTTAAAGAATTAATGCGCAGTGAAATGTTAACACTAACCTCATTCTGCTGCCTTCTGAAGGGCCTGACAGCAGTGTCTGGCCAGGCCGGGGAGACCGGACGCCCGAAGGCGAGGCATGCGTGGGAATGTGCTTCACCTCGGTAGAGATGCCATAAACGAGTGCACATTTGCAATGATAGCTTGCGTCCATTGTTCAAATCCTACAACTTTTATGTTTAAAGGACAATTAGAAATGTCCTCCCACTAAGATATTTCATTCTTTTTCGGTGGTTGACCCCAATTAGGTGAGTTAGTTCAAGCCAAATTATAGGGCAAGGAAGGATATTCAGGGCCAAAAAAAGAATTGTTAGCTGATCCTGAAATGACTTGTTCTCTAACTAGGACTCTGGTTATTAGAGATGTCAAGGAAGTCACTTGTAATTTTACAGGTGTCAGCTAGGGTCAAGGTCCAAGCACAAAACTGGGCACAGAATTGTTCAGGTTGGTTCATCACAGCACATGGGAGTATTAGATCAATGAGCTGCAAGTGCCTGTGTCGCATCTGAGGTTGGGTAGATAGCTTGCATCAAAGGACCTGCATACTTCAGGGATTAGACTGTAAGTCTCTACTCCACGTGATGGTGACAGTAATTACACACATTCTATTTTGTAGAATTATGGTAATCCTGGGCACTTTTCTTTTTCTTTTATCCAAATACAGAGATTCGAAAGACAACCATAAACGAAGAATCACAAATGAAAACGATGTTGCATCATCTACTGAAACTCCATGCTCTCGGAATGAGGAAAATCGTTCATAAGGTTCATTAAAAATGTTTTACATTACCGTGGGAGTGCAAGTGGGAAAAATAGAGGCCATTTTCTGAATCACAATATGAACTGAGGTAAAGCATCTCAGAATTCATTAGCTACTGAGTGTAGGTGACACAATGGTAGTTCTGAGCCTCGTTTTAGTTACATAAATCCTGGGCAAATTACAGCTGGTTTTGACTGAGACTTCATGTGCAGGTGACAAAAACAAAACAAAACAACAACTAAAACGTTAAGACTGCAATTAAAACCAGATATGAAGAAAGAACTGACACCCAAACATGTGCATAAACAATATGAGTCTCAGTAAACTTGGCATTTTGTAATCCTGTTAGCAATTCCGTTTTTAATCCAAGTAAGTACTTAAAATACAAGCATATCTTGAGTCTGCAATTTTTGAGACTGTGTTCCAAGAGAATGACAATAATTTATTCTCCTAGAAGGCCTTTTAGACCGAAAGGAATCATGGGAACTTTCCAAAGAATGATGTATGAAATCCACTGAGCTAGATTCATTTCTGTGGTTCCTTCACTGATTCAACTCATTTAACAAACATGCATTGGGCATCTACTATGGGCCAAGCACTGGGATGCAGACATTTAACATACAAAAAGGTACAGTTCCCTTAGACCAGGGGCGGGAAACATTTTTTTTTTTCTGCCAAGGGCCATTTGGATATTTATAACATCATTCGAGGGTCATACAAAATTCTCAACTTAAAAATTAGCCTGCTATATTTGGTCCAACACTTAATTAACTCACCCCTAATGCCTTGGCAGGGCCAGACCAAATAATTTTTTGGTCCTTATATGGCCTTTGGGCTGGATGTTCCTCACTCACTGCATTAGACAAATGTGGCAGTTACCCACAAAGTTTAGTTTTGACTTTAGTATTTTCCCTTTGGAAAATGCTCCTTGTGCATTTTTCTTTGAGTTAAGGAACAAATGGTGATTGTTAAACTGCTAAAAGAAGAAAGATACCTTAAACTAGAGATTCACCAAGGAAGAAATTCCTGCCAGCAACATCAGTAGCACCAGGTAGCTTCTTAAAAATGCAAATTTTAGGGTCCTATCCCTGATTAAAAAATAAGAAACTCTGTGGGTGGAGCCCAGGTCTATAATTTAACAAGCCCTCCTGGTGATTCTGACTCAAGTTCAAGTTTGAGAACCATTTCCTTAGACAATTAAAGATTGACCTTTTACTGCAGACACATACATTTATTACATTAATAAGGAATCTCACAGCTCTGAGAATGAGTGGGAAATGGATTAGCTCTCTGGAAGCTAGAAGGCACATGGCTCTATGGATAGGCTGAAAATAATGGGTACCTTGAGATGTGGTAATGAAGAAAATGGGGGACCTTTTCTATCTATCTATATAAAAGCCTAAGCAGCTGTTATGCCTGGTCGACCAGTTGCTATGACGTGCACTGACCACGCTCAGTGCAGCGAGGCTGGGTGAAAGCAGAGTGGTGCCCTGCCCCAGCTCGGGCTCCTCCCCAGTCGCCTGCCGCTTCACACACTGCCTGGCCTGCAGGGACTGGGCTGAAACCAGTCTGACATCCCTCGAGGGGTTTTGGATTGTGAAAGGGTGCAGGCCAGGCTGAGGGACCTCTAGTGCACCAGGCCTCTAGTATCTATATGTTTGTGGTAGGGCATATTTCAAGGAAAGAAAGTGAACAAGAAGGTACTATGCAGACTAATTAACTCATCCAATTACTAAACTCTGCCCTGGTGGTTAATCAGGTTCGTAATACATCATCAGTGGTTCCTGTAATCCCCTCTTTTTATATCTTTTTAAGATATTTCTATCAGTCGTGTTCTTCATCTGACTGGTCTACTGAAGGGCATCTTGATCAATAAAGGCTAAAGTTTTCTGAGTACTCCATATGAGCCAGTCACTGAGCAACAGATTTGACATGCATTAATTCTTCAAGTCTCCTAGAATCCTAGGAGTCATGGTCTCAGCTTCACTCCAGAAATGAAGGGAGGCTGGAAGATATTATATACTAGGATTTATCCCAACTTCAAATCCCATGTGATTGACTGCTAGGAGAAAGACAATAATCTCAAGAAAAGTAATAAATAGATAGTTAAATACTGCTTAAGGGGCAATGACATTTAAAATGTAAAATGTCTCAATTCTGGGCATATATTAGGTCTCCAATGAATACTATTATTAGCTATCATCGTCATCATCGCTATTACCATCCTTAGTCTTAAAAATCCTTGTATACATTATGCTTCTAGATTATAAAATCCACACCTGAGCAGATTCTAGAAATTCTGTTTCTGAAATAGCTAAGTTTGGAGAAATTCTCTCTCAGAAATAAATGACCCAAAAGAAAATTTATGAATTGAGCTTCTTCAAAACTGCTTATAGTCTCAAATGGTCTGAAATTACTACTGAAATCTACTACTTTACATTGAAGTACACTGCTTTACATTTTTTGTTTTCTAGTGAATTTGTTTTGAGACTTTGAAATCATACACACTCATAAAATTTGCTTCCCAGACTTTAAACTCGATTTAAGCACGTACTATAATGTCCCAAATTTCTGAAATACTTAGATCTAGTTCTGTTTCTCTACCTTGGCATATCATAGTCTTCACTCACTTCAGCACCCAGATAAACCAATTCATAAGACAGTTGCCAACTTTCACCAACCCTGGCCTACGTGCTGGAAGAAAAAGGTGGGAACAAAGCTGCAGAGAGTGCAAACTGGTAGAATACAGGAAAACAGACATTGAGAGAAGGGGTTGAAGTGGAGCACCACCAGATTAGTTATTCTCTACGGAACAACACTGAGACATGAGCTGCAAGACAAGAAAACAAACCTGTGCTCTCACTTGCTAAATGTTGTCCCTCAAATGCTGAGGTTGCCCTAGAGGGTTTCTAAGTGAGAGCATGGTAGGAAGAGGTAGCCCTTAGAAATGTTACTAATATAAAGTTCACAAGATCAACAACTCAGCATCATGATAGTGACTGCTGTTCTGTGGGGCCTCAACCACAAAAGATCAACATGAAAAAATTAAATGCTAATGACCAAATCTTTCTACAGCTCTAAGGATGGGGCCAGGCCACTTACTGACCTTGACATACACAATCCACGTTGTCTGCATTGAAGAGAATATCCCTCCCAGTCTTGTGATCAGAGGCCTTGACAATTCGTCAAGTCAGAGGCCAAGTAATGGCCAAGCTTGAGGGAATTCAGAGTGCTTGCTCAGCATTCACCAAAAGCTAAGCAAAAACTGTGGCTACTGAGTTCTGTTTCTGGATGGGTTCATATCAATGCTCAGTAAGCTCCCCAGAGGGGAGGTGAGTCCACAGCACATAAACATTAAGACATCTCATTAAGATGTTGGGTTTTTATGAGTACTAACATTAAAACTATGTTTTATTGCCCTTTCCCATCCCATTGATTATTTATTGTTTGAAAAGAAAAATACAAGAAGACAATTGACCTAACAATGGCCTACTCTTGATTATATATTGCATTAAATACAGAAATTATAGCAAGGGCACTTTTGAATCTATCTTTAGCATCTGTAAAAAGTGTGTAATGAAAAGGTATGTGGCTTTGCCTAATATATTAATGCAAACCACAGGCAACAAGAGGCCTGGAGTAAGTGAGGTAGATCAACATAAACTTAGAACTTCTACAGAGAAGTAGGTCAAAGCCCAAGGCTTCTGATTTGCCTTTATGTCTCTGTAGCCTTGAATAGGTGCTTTACACAAAGTAGGAATCTAATGTTTTTAATGGAATGAATGAACGTAGGAGAAAGAGAGGGAAAGATGTCTGGCAGGTGAGGAGCAACATACATGCTCTTTGTACATGCTTATTGGCTTCTAACTTGTTCTACTGCAATCTGCAATGAGAAATACATTTTGCATCATGTCCCAGCACTCACATATATACCTTGTGTACATATGCGCATGTATACATTTTACAGACATACATAATTTAAATTATGAAATAATTCTTACACTCATTACAATCTATGCAATGATATTTTCTATTCTTTTCTATGCTATTTGTTTAAATGGTAGTTGATTCCATCAAATTATTTCAAGATGTAATTATGCATTACAACCTGCAATTTTTAAAAATCCTCACTTAGCTAGAAGCTCTTGCATGGATTTTGGAGTCAGACTTGGGTTGAAATCCTGGCTCTGCCAATTTATTATTTGTGTCACCATAGGTAAGTTTCCTAATTTCTCTGAGCTGCCAGTTTCTTATTTGTGAAATACAAATCTACTCTGTTATCTTTCCAAAGCATAAATCTCAACATGCCATCTTCATTTCAAGGGTTCCCTGTTGCTCTAGAGCTGAAGACTAAGTGCTTTATCTTTGACTAGTGGCCAGGTGCATGAATTCATGCACATTGGAAGGAAATTAATTAGAAGAAATATTTTAGTATCATTATTCGCCCTTTTTCTAATAATAGAAGTGTCAACCTAATTCATGATCAATTACAATGATGGATCAAAACACATGCGTGCAATTGATGCCAGTTAGAGCTTTATATGTATCGTGCATGCAGGAGTCAACTTAGCCTTTTATAGATATAGAATAAACTTGCTTCATTAGACCTGCTTTCTGATTTAGCTAAACTTTTTCCCGTCATTGAAGCATCCCAACTTCTCTTTCAGGTAATTGTCAGCAACAGAGCAGTAAATATCAACAAGAAGCAGATTATTATTGTATCATGCAGGGAGAACAAAGGGTAAAATATTTAACTGCAGTGGTGTTTGACTATATTCTGTACAGTGAGAAAACCTGAAGTCATTTTCAAGGTCCACCATTTCTTACTTCTTTTCAGTCGGATCAAGTTTCTAAGCTTTCTAAATCCATTTTCTGGCTAATGAAAAGAAAATAGGATTCCACCGAGTCCCCTATGTACCTACTACAGGACTTCTGTGATTATCAAATGAGATGAGGCACAGGGAAATGCTTCACAGACATTTGGTTAAAGTGTGAAATGTTTGCACCTGTCTATAAAGTAAGTTGTGTTCCTGGGCTGAAGAAACTGCAAGGAGGCTAGTCACTAGGGAGAGGAAGCTGGGTATTGCTACCTGACATCATTACTCAGATGGTTGAACACTTAGCATATTAGCCTTTTATATATATAGATAATGCGTCCTTTAACAATTTGGCCTGTGTTGATCTTCATCTTTTTATTCCAGCTGACTCTTATTTATATAACACATTCCACCTCTTCTAATATATGAAGTCCCCTAAATGTTTTCTCTTTGGGCCTATGTGCATGCTCTTCTGCCCTCTTGATTAATTTCTACTTGTTCCTTAGGTCATAATACAGAGTCCCTCAAAAACTTTCTTTGACCGCCCCCCCCCCCCAGATCTACCTTCAGTGCCCCTCTATTATGCTCCTTAGCATCTTTGGCTTACCCTTATCGTAGCATATCACCATTATTGTTCCAAAATATAAGCTGCATCCTCTAGAAAACAGAAGACTCTGTATTCTGTTCTGTTCCCTTTGTGTTATTTATATTTCTAAAAAGTTCTGTATACGTCCTCCCACCTCCTCTTAGTAAACAGAATAAGTTAGATGAATATATCCTAAGGATCGGGTCATTTGTTTGAAAACAGTCAAGTCAATGCTTAAGTGACAGCTTTAAGATTTATCAGAGCAACGCTTTGGCCAGCAGTCCTCAAACATGCTCACTTACTACCAGTGACTGAGGATGGCAGGGAGGCGGAGGCCTTGGAAATGGATGGTCATTGAGTACCAACCCTCTGTCTAGCTCATGCATAATAAAGGAGAAGGTTGTCTACATTTGTCACCCCTGGAAGTTGACAACTTAGGCAGACATAAGTCTAGCATAGTCCCAAGAGCAGGGCTTTCAGATGTTGGAAAAAAATTAATGAGAACATCAAGTTTGTAAGAGGGGGGATGGAGCAAAGTAGAGTTAATGGTATATCAGTTACTATTAGCACTTATCTGGTCATAGAGATTCTTTTCTTAAGAGATTTCTCATTATTGTTTAAAAGTCACTTAAAAATTGATGGTAATATGTTCTAAGGGGAAAAAAATCTGATTGCTTTGTTCAATTGATGAATTTTAACTCTCTATGGGAATGGCATTTATCATTGGGATTCCCAAACCGAAATGAGATCGCTTTGGCTCTGTTTATAGAAACAAAACAAAACAAAAAAACACATCTCCAAATACTCTGTACTCATCCTTCAAGGCCCTACGGACAGCTTCACTAAACTGTGAGTCGGAAGTGACAGCAAAAAAGCCTCACTTTGAAAAAACTACAGTAAAACTATCAGGAAAAATCACTGGAGATAGAGATTGGGACAAACGCCAACAGAGGTAGGAGCTGTGTATGACAGGACTGTGGCTCACTGAAATGCATAATCTCTGAAAGTAAGAAATGGGATTCCAGTTTCCTGCATGGCCCCGAGAGCACATGGCATGTTCCCTGGTAACACTTGGTCCATCCTTCATCACTCTTAAATTCCAAGTTCCCAAAACACATTTTTTCAGTGATCACAAAAACTAAGACTGTATGTCCCCGAGTTGCTTTACTTAAGTGATATTAAAAGTTATTCAACAACAAGAAAGCCCACTGCATGGGAGAACATATTTGCCAATGTTATCATCGATAAAGGTTTAATCTCCAACATTTATAGGGAACTCATACAACTTAACAAAAGGAAGATAAACAACCCAATCAAAAAATGGGCAAAGGACCTAAACAGACACTTTTCAAAAGAGGACATTCAGAAAGCCAAGAAACATATGAAAACATGCTCAAAGTCACTAATCATCTGAGAGATGCAAATCAAAACAACAATGAGGTACCATCTCACACCTGTCAGAATGGCTATCATCAACAAATCAACAAACGACAAGTGCTGGAGAGGATGCAGAGAAAAAGGAACACTCGTGCACTGCTGGTGGGAATGCAGACTGGTGTAGCCACTATGGAAGACAGTATGGTGTTTCCTCAAAAAACTAAAAATGGAACTTCCATTTGACCCTGCGATCCCACTTCTGGGAATATATCCCAAGAAACCAGAAACACCAATCAGAAAGGACATATGCATCCCTATGTTCATAGCAGCACAATTCACCATAGCTGAGATTTGGAAACAGCCTAAGTGCCTATCAATAGATGAATGGATTAGAAAACTGTGGTATAGCTACATAATGGAATACTATGCTGCTGTAAGAAAGAAGGAATTCTTACCATTTGCAACAGCATGGAGGGAACTGGAGAGCATTATGATAAGTGAAATAAGCCAATCAATGAAAGAAAAATACCACATGACATCACTCATTTATGGATAACAAAGACCATTATAAACTGATAAACAAAATTTAGATACAGAAGCAGAGCAGCATCAAACAGACTGTCAAACTATAGCAGGAAGGCTGGGGAGGGTTGTGGGGGAAGGGGAAAGAGATCAACCAAAGGACTATTATGCATGCATATAAGTATAACCAATGGACACAAAACACTGGGGTTAGGGGAGGCTGGGGGAAGGTCAAGGTGGAAAAAAAGGAGACATATGCACTACTCTTTGTAATATTTTAAGCAATAAAAAAGAAGTTATTCAGATTGAAATATTTTTGTCTCAGCTCTAAAAGAGGGTCTATGTAATAAGGATAGCCTCCCACAGGGAGTTAATAAGTATATTTGAACAGAGTGCTATATGGCATTAATCTTTAACTTTTACATTATTAAAGGGAAGTGGGGGGGAAAGCAGAGAAATCATCTAGAGGTCATCTGTTTGTGCTGGAGCCCATGGAATGACTCCCACAAGCCACTTGCGATTCCTTTCTCCCTTGCCTTTGAGGCATTATTTCTCAGGATCATTTTACAACTGGAAGAGAATTTTAAAAGGGCTTTTTGCCAATAAGAAGTTGTCCTCTAGAAACTGTTCTGAAAGGGATAAACTTGACTGACACATTCCACTGGCCATTTGCCCCATTCTCTTTGGAAAATGGACATGAAGCCTAGAGCTACAATAGCCGTCTCAGAATCGTAATACAACATGAAGAAAAGGCCCAAACACTGGAAAGCAGAGGAGAAAAATTAAAAGAAGTTATTTTATGAGGCCAGGGTCACTAAATTCTTTAAAGGATGAGACAAATATATCAATTAAGTTTTCTGTTGTTTACAGCCAAAGGGGATCTGCCTTGACAGGTTGTTATTGACAGTTCTCCTGGGAATAGTCCATTCTGTGGACAGCTGTTGAGCCCAGCTCCAAAGCATGTGGACATTCAAGTGACATGGCAGGAAGAAAGTGTTAGTTCTAATGACCAGCTTAGGGACATCTAATGAGCTATGGTTTTTAATAAGCAATTGACAAAAGGGGTGAGTAATACCTGTTCTTCACTTATGTACATGATATAATTGATCAAAGAGAATCAGTGCTAGTTTTTTTTTTTTTTTTTGCCTTTTGTTCCCCTATTTTCTTTGTGTTTCTAATGATGGAAATACACCAACAGGAGTTTGGGCTCCAATTAGGTAACCATTAACCATGTATCCTTGGAACAGACAGAATGCAATAGGTTCCTATACCCATAAATTTAAGGCTCAATAGCTAGATATAATCAATAACTTTTCTAAATAGTTATAGTTAGTTCAATAACATTATTAATATGTAGCCCAATAATATGGATCATAGTCCAATAGTTTAAAGTATAATAGCCTTCTTAAATAGTTACAGTCCACACTTATTAAACTAGGTACTGGGATAATTTTATTTAATCCACAAGCAATTAATAGGAAATAGGATGCACGGTTGTCCCTATTTTGCAGTGAGAAAACAGAAACTTTGAAAAATTAATACATTTGAACCAAGATCCTAAAAAGACCAAGCCTCAGGTCTTCCCCAAATTGAATGTATATGCAATTTCATGAGTTTTACAATATATTCTGCATATATCTCTATTCTAATAGAACACATTATACTGTGATTATTTTTGTATGAGACAGTTTCAGCTCTTAGACTAAGTTCCCTAAGGGTAAAGATAGTTTCTAAATTTCTTTGTCTGGCTAAGAAATACAGCAGACGTTCAATAAAAGCTTCCTACAAACATTGGTGAATATCTTGTGGGGATTCAAGGCTGCTTAACCATAGTACCGAGGAGCTGTATGCCATTTATCACTTTAGTTTAATAACTGCTGCGTATCAGTCAATAAGTATTCAGTAAGCAAATACTAAGTGCCTAAATTCACAATGGATCACAGAAAGCTTCATTTTTCATGATTAAGTCTAAATGGGCACATTATTTATGAATATGTAGAAGAGAAAAAAAGTTATCAATAGGATTCCCAAGAGCAAGTAATACCCTTTCTTGTCCAGATTACTGGATTGCTAAACCAGGAGATACTTGCAAACATGGTGTGCTTTAATATCAATGCAAGGTATTTGACAAAGTCCCTAATGTTCATGGATAAACTTGAGAATGCACACTAGATCACAGTAGCCTGGATTAATAGCTAACAGAACATCCCAAAGAATGTTAATTAATGGAGATCTTGAAAGATGAGTTATGGGGATTACACTTGACTTTGATCAAATGATCTTTTAATGACATGGATGAGTCCACAATGATTAAATATAAGGGCTAAATCTATTGAGCAAATCTTTAACTTAAATAAAGAGAATATCTTACATTTTAAAAAATCGTACAAATGATTGGATTTTTCACAATATATTGAGGAATCTGGCTTGATAACAACTCAAGTGAAAACAAAATATATAAAAGTTAAGACAACCGATATAATAGTTAAGTCCATTTTAATAGTTTAAATAATTAACGCTAAAAGATACAAAATGGGCTGTGTGCAACCCCGTTGAAGAAAGGAAGAAAAAATTAGTTATTACTTATTCATTTAAAATTTTTTCATTATTTTATTAATTTTTATATTTTCTATCCAATATAATAAAAGGTTAATAAGGCAAACCAACTGAATGGCAGAATTACCAGAGGAATGACCGGTCACTACGACGTGTACTGACCACCAGGGGGCAGATGCTCAACACAGGAGCTGCCCTCTTGTGGTCACTATGCTCCCACAGGGGAGCACCACTCAACCAGAAGCCAGGCTCATGGCTGATGAGTGCAGTGGTGGCAGTGGGAGCCTCTCCTGCCTCTGCAGCAGCACTAAGGATGTCTGACTGAGGAAGTCCCACGGGGAGTGGGACTAAGCCATCAACCAGACATCCCCCAAGGGCTCCTGGATTGTGAGAGGCTGGGCCAAAGGAGCCACCCCCCGCCCCAGTGTACCAATCTTGTGCACTGAGCCTCCAGTATGTTTTATAATATCTATGATACTTTGCATATCATTTAGAATCAAATATATATATTTTGGGGAGTTAACACCCCAAAACATTTTAACTTACACACTGTGTGATCAACCAAGATGCTAAATAATCATGTGAAATAATACAAATTGCAACCACATCAATGCCACTACTTCTATTCCCCTTTGTGGGATTAATCTGAACTCATTCAAACATAAAGCTTTAAGGTTCATACACTGTGGAAGCCCTTGAGCTGCTGCTGCTGCCGTGGAGACTAACATATTGTAAACCCTAAGTAGTTGTCAGGCTTTTGGGATAGGACTTAGTCCATGCTATGTTCACACCCTGGAAGGATTAGCACTGTGAGAATACAGGCCTATGATTCTGTTATAGTGATAAGAATTTTTTTAACTACCATCATTTACATTCTTTATAAGCCAAGCTTTTCTTAGAAGAGCTGAAGGTTCAGGGCCAATCCTTGAGAAGCAGAGATAAGAGGCAGATGTTACCTCTATTAGGAAACCACTGGGGGACATACTCATATGATATGTTCCTGGGATATATGGACAATAGAGGTTTGTTTCATATTTGGTGCATAAACACATGCAAAAAAATTAAAATATAACCTCCTCTGGACTGGAACCTTATCTTAGTTATCTTTGTATCTTTCCTACAGCTTACTAAAGTAGCTAGGACACAGTAGGTACCAATAAAATATTTATTGAAAGAGTTAAAGATTGAACAGATGAAAATGAATGATGTGCATTTAGTTTTACATATAGTAGGTTTAGAACTCATAGTTATCAATTATGGACACTGTTAGGGACGATCTCACAGCAACTACCTTCTTAGACTCACCTGGTCCCAGGCATATCAGGAAAGTTCATAATGTCATTGATAAAGGACAGTAATAATAACGATAATGATAATAGTTAACATTATGATTGCTTATTATGTGCCAACACAAAAACTGCTTGCTTTAAAATTTAAAGAGCAAGGAGTAGAGCAATCTTATCTAAATATAATTAAAGATAAGGCTAGAATAAAGTAATTCAGAGTATAAAGAATCATGCTTTGATCTCTTATCCAAAAATATAGCACCTGTCTTAAACTCCACTGAAAGAACTTTAGATCACTGATTAATCAGTTAACTGCCACAATATTTTGAATTATTTAAAAAAGGTCTGCCACTTGCGTCTATAGATGCTTACTAGTATGGTGTACAAAATGGTTAATACAAAGAGGTCAGAGTCATAGGAAAGACTATTGCTTGTACACTTGTCTGGGCTGGGCAGTAAATTGCATATTTTTTCTGACATTATTCTACTGCAGCTCCAGTTATGATTATCCTAAGAAATTTCTTTCCTGGTCAAATCTACATGGGTAGTGTCTCCTAGGGTTCCAAAGAATAACCTCAAGATCTGGGGGAAATAAGCATTAGGTGACAACAATCTGGGGAGTGATAAGTGTTGAGTGTTTTGTGCTCCTCTTAGAGACTTATATAGCACATGAGTATATTAGAGATAAAAAGACCACTGTAAGGAAACTTGTTCAGTATCAAACTTAATCCAGAATTCCCCATAGCTTTTTTAAAAAATATATATTTTATTGAATTTCTTACAGACAGGAAGGGAGAGGGATAGAGAATTGGAAACATCGATGAGAGAAACATCCATCAGCTGCCTCCTGCACACCCCCTACTGGGGATGTGCCCGCAACCAAGGTACATGCCCCTGACTGGAATTGAACCTGGGACCTTTCAGTCCGCAGGCTGACGCTCTATCCACTGAGCCAAACTGGTCAGAGCATGAATTTTCCATAGCTTTTGACAAGTAAACAATTTTTCAAGAGAATCCTTCACATTTATTTTCTTGGAATTAGGATTAAGGAATACTGACTTTGGAAGTTCCTAAAAAGAGCTCTGTGCTGGGATTCTCGTAGCGGACACATGGAAAGGGGATTACTATGAAGACCTATTTGATTTGGAGAAAGTAAGGTTTACTATGGTCTGGGTCAGAAAAGACTCATGCTTGGTATTGGTATTTATATGACAAGAATGAAACCCTAAATAAAGACTTGGGAGAAAAAACCCGACTTCTAATCAGTTGTTTGAATGAACAGTTTAGTTATTATGGCGGTCTCACACAGTCATAGAAATTTATATTTTCATTTTATCCCAAAGAAAAACTTGACCATCTTTCTTTAATACTATCAACCTGGAAGCTTGACAGTAAGGATTAAAAATTGCTCCTTCCTTCCCACTTGGTTATTGGAAAGGCTCTGAAAGGTAATCAGTCTTGTGAAGCTACACTTTACAGTCTGAATAAAAATGCCATGATTTCCCTACCTCTCCCCAACCTAATTGAAAGTGCATAATATCACCCAGCTGGGGAAATGTAAATGGTAAACATACGCAATATATCATGCTCCCACACAAAAGCTGGTTACTAATAGGGACTGGGTGGTTGTCAGGACCAAAAGGAACCTAGAAAACATGTCTTTTTCTCCATCTAGAATGAGGGTTCTTTGTGGCTGCCACCCTCCTGCTTCACCTCCTCCCTCCAGACTTCAAGCTGCAGCCAGATTAAACCAAGGTCAGTCAACTCATTCCTTGCCCGTGTAATTCTAAGGGTCACCTAACAATGTATATTGACTAACACTCTCTTATATCAGCCTTTCAAGAGATGAAGCATTTTGCTTTTGGCAGGAGGTGGAATAGGAATCATCTTGTTTCCTACCTACTTCAGTTGTAAGATGGATGGTCCTATTATCTCTTGCCTTAGCTGCTATCCCTAAAGATCCTTGGCCTTGTCACCTCTTACCTTTTTCTACTTCATCAAACTCCTATTGCCAAGATGTTCTCCTTTCCGACTGCTGATCATCCATGAATATCTGTACAGAATCACATGAGTATAAAGTCTCAATCTTACTTTACAAAGTCCTCTGCACCTCTGCAGTGAACCATGATTCCACCTCAGTTATGCCCACTTACAAGTCATCATTCTTACCTAAGACTCTTTTAAATAAGACTTTCACAGTAGGGTTTTTAGCTGAGAGTGTTCATCATATTCCTTCAAAAATCACTCCCTGTTGTACCATGAACTCAACTTCTACTCCTCATTCATGTCATCTTATAATGGGCTATTGTTTTATTTTTGATAGCCAATACATTACAAGTAGGTCAAAGCATAGCACTTGTCAAGGGTA
The DNA here is from genome assembly GCA_004026665.1 of Murina feae. Taxonomy (NCBI): domain Eukaryota; kingdom Metazoa; phylum Chordata; class Mammalia; order Chiroptera; family Vespertilionidae; genus Murina; species Murina feae. The sequence goes on from PVJC01007013.1 coordinate 37,099, forward strand.
CTGTGTTATTTCAGTTTTAATAGATTGAAGGATGTATTTTTATATGCTTCAGAAGTAGAGATAATTTCAAACTTATTAAGTTAAAACTACATTCATCTTTCATTAAATTACATTACCTGTCAACTGGCACCGGTGGATGGTATGGCTTGTTGACCTTGGCATAGAGACCCTCTAAATGGTCTCTCTCTGGAGAGAGTGGACGGCCATCACGAGGGTAAACCAGTGGTCCAGCCCGAGGGGGAGATGGAGACCTATAGACATTTGCTGATGCACATGGTTCCCGGAAGTGGTTCACCCTGGCATAATTGGGATCCATTTCATCATCGTCCATATCATGCAGTGATCCAATTGTACCAGTAGCATAATCAACAAGACCTCTTGCCTGCTTTTCCCTTAGCTCTTGATGTTTTGCTCCAATCCTGAAAAATGTAGAAGAGGTAACAGACATCTGTGAGTTTATATGCTAGTACAACGATATACTCTTCTTACTCTATGTTAATTCCTCCTAGTCAGTCACTTAGCTGTCACTTACCTGTATACTCAAGACCACAGCATAGAGAAATGCAAATAGCATACTCTATGGGATTAATTTTATATCTATGGCCTTTATTTGTTAAGGAGTCTTTGCTATTACAGCAATGCTGTAGGTACTTTGACATCTTGCCCCTGATGCCTGGGATGATTGCAAAGGAAGGCTAATTTTCATTAACATTCCTTTCCTATAAGTGGGATGTGCTCATGGGAACAGTCTATCTTTGATGTGATACTATGGAAGCCGGCCTTGGAACAGGAATACGTGTTAAAGAGTTCATCAGAATCCCATACTTTGTCTATGATTTCACTACGTGGCACCCTAGAGTTCCAGTGTATTCTTCTAAAGAAAAGAGCTTTTAAAAATTGATTGGAATATGAAAAATAAATACAAAGCCTTTCTGGTTACTAAAAGCAGTGGGATCAGTTGTAATTTATCACAGACTCTTCAGTTTTTTGGTTACATAAATGGGGATCATTGTGTCTTATCACATAGGAACTAGGATAGAGTAAAAGAGTGAAGAAATTAATAGACTCCTGACGGAGATGAATTGGCACATACAAATGAATTAAACACTACTATTGGCACAACTCCACAGCGCGAAAGCCTTAAATGATATTACTGCTGATCAGTGTACTGTGTAGACTACTGGGAATGGGAGCGGAACGGTATACTTAGGTGGATTCCAAATCCATCAGACTTGAGCATTTGACATTTAATCTGGAAAGTGTTAGATCAGCTCTCCTAAATTCCCAGGTAGGTGTTAAAATGGAAAGGTCACTGTGTATCTTATAGGACAATAGTGATCTGATGGTGTCAGGAGGCTTTCAGCGCTAATGAGGAGAGAATGTAACTTACACAGCACTGGGCAAGCAAGGTGTATTGTGTACAGGAGGAGAGAAGTCAGGTGATAAAAGAAAGACTCCCAAGTAAGGATGGTGACCAATCCAGAGTCCTGAGCTCAGAGAATACAAGAGGGCTGTGGGCTAGAAGCAAAAGATCTATATTTGCCTGGAGATATATATCAAAGGCTTAGATGAGTGAAAACAAAACTGAACTCTCTCAATATATTCTCTTCAAATAAAAACAGCTGTTTTTGCACACTGCAGCTAGTTTTATTTTATTGAACATCAAACTCTTTGTAAAAAATCTTTAAAAGCCATGATCTTTCAAGGTATTTTCTCTTTAGGCAGAATGACTATTTATTTATTTATTTATTTATTTATTTATTTATTTATTTATTTATTTATTTATTTATTTATTTATTTATTTATAGAAAGGAGGAAAGGAGAAAAAAATATAAAGAAGGGATAGGATAAAAAACCAGCATCTATCCTCAAGTCACAACAGATGAAAATAAATATCAGGATACTTTACTGCATCTCTCTTTGGACTAAGTCAAATCATGAACCCTACCCTGCATATAAATAATTAGGAGAATTCACATTTTTGCAAAGAGGTGTTAGAATCTCCAAAGGATTTTGAATGAAGATAAAAGGAAGATCACTCAGCAGGGTGCCTGTTAAGAGATCCTGCCTGTCCTCTTCCAATGCATGTTAGCCCTAGATTCATGGATGTTTGTTTCAAGTAATTTTTTGATAAAGGAGATAAGCTGCAACAGAACAATCTTCCCAGGGACAATGCCAACTGGATTGTCAGAGAATGCCTGCTGCCCTGGGATGATAGGGATGGATTTCCATTGCAAACAGAGTGCGGGACATCGATACCGTTAGGGAGTGGGGTTCTGTGTGGTCACCATCCCTCCTAAGTGGGATACCTTCAAGGGGAGTCATTCAGCAGAAAGATGAACATCTCATGGCTACCACGTGGGGCTACACTTGTGCATTAATGAAAGAGGAAAACACCAAGCTTGATTTTAAAATATCACAAGAACACTACTCCCTGTGTTCCTTATTTTAGCACTTCTCTTTCTTCGAGGTTTGCTCATTAATATAAGCATGCAGAGATTCTTGGGTGAAAAGTACTCAAACAATATTTTATCTTGCATTTTTTCTTTCTAAAACAAAACCATTTTTTCCCTTGGTCCTCTCCGTACCGAAAAGTGTTGCAGTAACTAATTTCATGTTAATCCCTCAGTATGTGAAAGAGAACTTTCTCTGAACCATCATTATTATGCCACATATGAGGGTCTATGCAGGAGGCAGAGGAAAAGGCAATGTTTGCCAAGCAGAGTATGGACCTCCCCAATTCAGTGTAAGAATTCTAATTGTTTATAGTCATTTCCCCTTGGAGGTCTCCTTATACCGGGGAACTCAAGCTGTAAAAATATCTATTTTTCCAAATAGTCCTGGATAATATAGCCTTTTTATGGAGTAGTACCACCAGTTTCCCCATTCTCCCCAGTACTCTGTCTTTAAATTGTTTAAATCTCCCTTTTCCCTTTTCCCTGATAAAAACATTGTTTCTTTTTTTCATTACACCTCTTGGCTATCCTCTTCTGATTCAATTTCTTCAGTTGCAGTTTAGTGTTTAGGTTTTATATTGCCTACATCTGCACTGTCCAGTATGGTGGTCATTTACCATATGATGCTATATAAATTTAAATAGGATTGAATTACCATTAAATACAATTTAAAACTCAGTTTCTTGACTTCACAAACCACATTTCACGTGCTGGTTGGAAAAAGTGATGGGATTAAGCAAAAAAAAAAAAAAAAAAAAAAGAGTCTCACAGACACAGATAATAATATGGTGATTTCCAGAGGGAAGGGGGTAGGGGAGGCAGGAGAAGGTAGAGGGGGAATGAATGGTGATGGAAAGAGGTGACTTTGAATGGTGAACACACAATATAAAATACAGATGATGTATAATATAATTGTGCACTTGAAACCTATATAATTTTATTAACCACTGTCACCCCAATAAGCACAATAAAAATTTTAAGAAAAGAAATAGAATAAAAAGAAAAGCACAGGCAAATGCGAGAAAAGATTTGCAAAATGATCCAATTAAAACTGGGCAAAAGACTTAAACAGATACCACACCAAAGAAGACCTAGACATGCCCAATAGCAAGGAAGTATGTCTAACATGTACAGCAAGTCCTCAGCAAAATGCCAGTGAAAGCCACAGTGAGATACTCGTATTAAAATGAAAGAGAAGGGTAACGTCAGGTGCTGGAGAGGCTGTGACCCTCCCGGACTTCCATACACTGTGCTGGCATAATCCCTTTGGAAAAAAACGTCTGGGAGTTCTTTATCACACCATACAGGCGCCGAAGTCCTGACAGACAATTTACCTCCCAGGTACTCACACGAGAGAAATAACTACATACGTCCACAAAAATTGCTGAAGAGCATTTGATAGAAGCTTTATTGATCGTAACAAGAAATGGACATCATTGAGATGTCCATCTGTAGGAGAATGGATAAGCAAGCAATGGAATATTCATACAACAGCCTACAAATGATCAATAACACAAAATAAACTCCTGAAATACTCAACCATAAGGATGAATTTCAAAATGCTGATGCTTAGCGAAAGAAGCTGGACATAACAAAAGAACTTACTACATGCTTTCAATGATAAGAAACTCTAGATCAGGGAAAAACAACCTCATGGGGACTGAAATAAAATCGGGTGCTTCATGGCAGGGCTCCACTCAGGGAGCAAGAGTGTGAGGAAACATTCTTGGGTGAAAGGAAAATTCTCCACCTTGATATACATTCATCAAAATAGAATAGGGATAGTCTTCTGTTTAGTTAAGACCTGAACATTTCACATTATGTAAATTATACTTCAATTAAACAACTCAAAAGAAAAGATGAAAATTAAATTTAAAATGCCAATTATGCTACATACAGGGTGGGGCAAAGGTATGTTTACAGTTGTGAAACAGTTTATTCTTATATTATTATTATTTACTAATTATTGTATTATTTTTGCATTAACAAACTTGGTCTACTTTTGTCCCCACTCTGTATATATGTATATACCCTTAAATCCATGTGACAAAAACTAAAATACTTGGAATAATTTATTATAAATGTACTTATATATGATTATTCTCCTTTTAAATACATCACCTAAAAAGAATTATCATAAATTAACAGAATGAGTGTGATTGCTGGGAAAATATTTAAATTGCTTAAGGAAACACAGCCCTTTTTTTTCAGGCAATTTAAACACTTTCAACGTACTAATTTACAAGCCAGATATTGATTTTGATAAATACATATCATTCTTATTAATCCATAAACACATCTTCTAAATACTGGATAACTTGTTTAAGTCAATTACAAGAGTCTGCATTTATCGTTCAATAAATATTTATTGAGCATCTACATGTTTTAGTTTTGTTCTTGATACCAAAGATTCAACAGTGCATAGAAATCCTTGCCCTTATAGAATTTAAATTCTAGTGAGGGGAGGCAGAAATGGACAACAAAATAACTGAGTAAAATAAAACAATGATGTTAGATGGTAGTAACTGTTACAGAGGAGAATGAAACAGGGAAAGGTATTGGGATGGTTGTGGGTAGAGCGGGAGGGTTATACTTTTAAATATGTGATAGGAAAAGGTACTGCTGAGAATACTGAATTAAAGGCTTGAAGAAGAAGAGCTGGGGGAGAGTACTTTAGGCAGAGGGGGTAACAGGTGTAACAGTCCTGAGTCTGGCAGGTGCCAAGAACAGCAGAGGCCAGAGTAAGAGAGCAAGAAGTTTGATAGCCAGAGTGGGATGGGGGCCTAGATCCTATGGAGCCTCAAGGTCCAGGGTAAAGATTTTGACTTTTACTCTCAGAGAGGTATGTAAAAGAACCCCACACAATTTATTATATAACAACAATGCCATCCTCTCAAAATTGAACAATGGCCCTAGCTAGTTTGGCTGAGTGGATAGAGAGTCAGCCTGCAGACTGAGGGTCCTGGGTTTGATTTAGGTCAAGGGCACATGCCAGGGTTGCAGACTCAATCCCCAGTAGAGAGTGTGCAGAAGGCAACCGATCAATGATTCTCTCTCATCATTGATATTTCCATCTCTCTCTCCCTCTTCCTTCCTCTCTGAAATCAGTAAAAATCTAATCTAATAAAAGAGTAATATTGAAATTGACCATTTATCTGGGATGCCTAAGCCATGCCCACCAGCCAATCAAAGCAGCTGAATGCAAATTAACCCAGCTAAGATGGAGGGCAACCACCACGGAGCTAGAGCAAACAGGAGGCTCCCGTTGCACCAGGAGTAAACTGTCTGCCTAGGCCGGCTGGGTCTCTCTCTGCTGAAGGCAACATAGTTGCAACTATAGAAGCCACAGAACTGAAGCAAACAGGAGTCTTCCATTGCACCAGCGATGGAGGAAACTGCCTAGGCTGGCTGGACCTCTACTAAGGCAACATTGTTTCAATTATAGAAGCTGTGGAGCTGAGGCAAACAGGAGGCTTCTTTACTTGCCTAGGCCTGGCTTAAAGCAACAGTGTTTCAATTATAGAAGATAAATAAACCCCAGAAACCTGCTTCCAGCCAGCCTTTCTGGGACGTTAGATAAATGGGAGCTGTGGGCAACCTGAAAACGACCCTCAGCTCCTCACTCAGGCTGCCCAGGCACCCAAGTAGGAACCCGAACCCTGAAGGGACTGTGGGCAGCCTGAAATGGCCCTCAGCCTGTCACCCAGGCTGGCCACACCCCAATGGGGTGAGGGTCCACACTGGGGAGCTTGGCCAGCCTGCAAACAGCCATCAGCCCCTCACCCAGGCTGGCCAGGCACACCAGCAGGTGGACATCCCCTGAGGGGTCCTCCCAGACTGTGAGAGGGCACAGGCTGGGCTGAGGGACCTCCCAAGTGCACAAATTTTTGTGCACTGGGCCCCTAGTATATTATATAAAAAAAGAACAATGCTGGTTTTTTTTTTGAAATTTTGAAATATTTTATTCCAGTTCAGTTCCTGTGAACATATATGCTGTATGTGTTATGGTTTCATAAAACTAAAGTCATGGGGCTTGTACTGTTTTGTAACCTGACCTTTTTTTTTTACTTAACATTTTTAAAAAATAAATATTTATTGTTCATATTATTACAGATGTTCCTTTTTTTTAACCTCCATAGCTCCCCTCTACCTGGTTTCCCCCCCACCCCATGCCCTTACTCCCACCACTGTCTTCATCCATAGATGTAAGATTTTTGTCGAATGTCTTCCCATACCCCTTATACCTCCATCCCCCTGAGAATTGTCAGTCCATTCCCTTTCTGTGCCCTTACTTCTATTCTATTAACCAGTTTATTCTGTTCATCAGATATTTCTATTGACTTATTATATTCACTGGTTGATAGATATGTATTTGTTGTCACTTTGTTGTTCATAATTTTTATTTTTACCTTTTTCTTCTTCTTTCTCTTCTTAAAGAATGCCCTTTAGCATTTCAAATAATCTTGGTTTGGTGGTGATGAACTCCTTTAGCTTTTTATTGTCTGTGAAGCTCTTTATTTGACCATCATTTTTACATGATAGCTTTGCTGGGTAGAGTAATCTTGGCTTTAGGTTCTTGCCATTCATCACTTTGAATATTTCTTGCCACTCCCTTCTGGCCTGCATGGTTTCTGTTGAGAAATCAGCTGACAGTCATATGGGTACTCCCTTGTAGGTAATTAACTATTTTTCTCTTGCTGCTTTTAAGATTCTCTCTTTGTCTTTTGCCCTTGGCATTTTAATTATGATGTGTCTTGGTGTGGTCCTCTTTGGATTCCTTTTGTTTGGAAATTTTGTGCTTCTTCTTTCACCAAGTAGAGGAAGTTTCCTGTCATTATTTCTTCAAATAGGCTTTCAGTATCTTGCTCTCTTTCTTCTTCTGGCACCCCTATAATTCTGATGTTGGTACGCTTGAAGTTGTCCCAGAGGCTCCTTACACTATCTTTGAATTTTTGGATTCTTTTTTCTTTTTGCTTTTCTGGTTGGGTGTTTTTTGCTTCTTCGTATTTCATATCTTTGACTTGATTCTTGTGATCCTCTAGTTTGCTGTTGGATCTCTGTAGATTCTTCTTTATTTCAGTAAGTGTACACTAATTTCTAGCTGGTCCTTTTTCATATCCTCAAGGGTCTCATGAAATTTATCGGTGGTCTCTAGAAAATTCTTGAAAAACCTTATAACTGTGGTTTTGAACTCTATATCCAGTTGTTTGCTTTCCTCCATTTCTGTCATTTGTGATCTGTTTCTTTGTCTCCGCATTTTGGCTGCTTCCCTGCTTTGATAGAGTGGCTTTCTGTGATAGATGTCCTATAGAGCCCAGTGATTCAGCCTCCTCAATAACCTTGGGTGGACACTCTTGGTGTATGCCTTTGAGGGCTGGGTGCACAGTCTTGTTGTAGTTAAATCTTGATTGCTGTTGGTATCACTGGGAGGAAATGATCTCCAGGCCTTTCTCCTCATTGTTTGGGGTTTGGAACTTTTGAAGTTCTCTGTCCCAGCTGCAGTCTGTTAGGTTAGGCTGCAGGCAGACAGGCACACAGCTTGGGTGAGGTTGTAAATTGGGTGGTGCGGGGTCTCAGAATCACTGGGGTGGAGCAACCAGCAATGGCTTACCCTCAGCCATCTCTGCCGCTTTTCCCCATTTTGGCGTTCCCATGCCCTGGCATCTGTGCGCCCCTGAGTTCCCGAGTCTCAGAGCTCTGCGTCAGTGATCACTGCAAACAGCTCTGCTAGAACGCCACTCATCTCCCGCCCCATTGCCAGACAGCCTGGAAGGAGTTCAGTGCGACCCTGGAGCTTGTCAGCCCCTTCCAAGCTACAGATCCAGGTGCAGCCTCGGCTACCATTTGCCTGAACCACTACCATTTCACGAGCAACCGTACCTCTCAGTTTTGGCGCCAAGAGCTTCTACTCAGTCTCAATGCACTCCTTCTCTTGCCTTCTAGTTATAAAGCTTCCACTCCCTTGGTTCTGGAGGATGGCCATTTAGCTTTATAGTTTAGTTGTATTTTTTAATGTGTTTATGGGAGGCTGCGCATTCAGGTATATGCCTTATGCTGCCATCTTGGTTCCACGAACAATGCTTTTAATGTCAGCTAATCCCTAGTTTATAAACAAATGTCCCATGTGCCTAAAAATGTCTCTTTCTCAGTGGATTTATTTGGATTTGGCTCCAAAAGCTAATCACACATTAAATTTGCTTATATCTTTTAAGCCTCATTTCCTATATAGAACCATACCCTTTTTCCTTTTCATTTTTTTGGTGTTTTTTTTTTTTTTTAATTTTCCATGCTATTGAATTGTTGTAGAGACCAGGCAGATTGTCCTATAAGTGGTCCCATGTGCTTCTTCATGATGTGATTTAATTTATTTCTCCATTCCCCTCCCCACACTTCCTGTTTATGAAAGGCAGTTCTAGAGCAGCACTGCCCAACAGGTCTTCCTGTAGTGAGGGAAATGTATATGTGGCCTGTCTAATACTTGACATGTGGCCAGTGTGACTAAGGTATACACTTTAAATTTTAATTAATTTAAATCTAAATATGCTCAGCGGCTACTGTGTTAGACAGCTAGAGGCTCCATCACATTCAGGTTCAACCATTTTGGGAGAAGAGTACTGCAGTGAGTTGAACACTGATCGCCAAAAGTATGTCCATATTTCCCCCCTATACTTAGCTTTCCCATATACCAGTGTCCAGGAAAAACTGCATGTTAGTGAAAAGAGATCTTTCTCATTTAAAAAAGAAGTTTCATAGTAGTCTACTGTGTGAACATGCTTTTGTTCCAATGAATCCCATGTCCTTGGACATGTGGGTATTCCCTATTACAAATAATGCTGTAATGACAAATCTTACGCAAAAGTCAGTCCATATTTTTGCCATTGTGGCTTTCAGATGAATTCACAGAAGTAGGATTCACAGAAGTAAGTCACATATAATATTTCTTGATTATGACAAATTTCATTCCATAATGGATCTATTTTGCATTACCACCTGCAGTGTAGAAGGATGCCTATTTCTCTGCAGTCTCACCAACAGAATATATTGTCGAACTTTGAGATGTTTGATAAACATAAGTGAGAAGTAATATTTCAGTGAAGTTTTAATTAGCCTGTCTCTTATTATGTGATGCTGAGTATCTTTTCATATGTTTAAGGGCCATTTTCATTTCCTCTTCTGCGAGGTATCCCTATCTTTTGCTGATTTTTCTATCAGATTGTCATTCCTCGCCCCCTCGATTTTTCAAAGACCTTTGTACAGTAGCAATATTAGCACTTTATCTGTGAAATAAATTGCATATATTTTTTTCTGTTTGTCATTGCCTTTTATAAGTCCACTTAAAATTGATTTGCATTTAGTACTTTATACTTTACCCTCAAAAACTTTATAAAATGTTGCTAGTTTTGTATACTATTTCTCGATTGATTTGTCTCACTCAGAACGTGTCAGAAGTATAGTTCTGATTGACTTGACTAGTGCTAGCAAAATGTAGCCACTGGAATCCTCTCTGTTGCTACTCTGTAAGCCCAAACAGCAGAGACACAGATGAATAGACAGTAGAAGAGATGATTTGCTACCTGCAGTGGTGACAGTAGTTGGGGTCAGAAAAGCCTTTTCAGGGGAGAGCTATGGGGTAAAAGAGCTGGTATCATTAAAAGAGATTATGAACTACCTGCTATACAGCTTTCTTTTTTGACGGTGGAGATAATTTGTCCTGCTATCATTTCTGCTTTTATAATAGAAGCTGCAATTAGGTCACTACAATTATCCTTCGTTCCAGCAACCAGGCCCGGTTTCTTCAGCTTTTTCTTATGAAAGCCACTTTAAGCTGCAATATACCTGGTCAAGAAAAATTATGGCTGCTTTATTATGTTTAATATTATTATTATTATTATCGAGTCACATGCAATATTTGTGATCAATGTTTCAATTTGTCAACAAGACTATTTTAAGTGCATTCGTATTTTTCACTACTTTCTCATGCCTGCCTTGGTATCTATAATATTTTCTAAATGATATTTTTTTTCCAGTGCATTTTTCTTGCCATCCTAAACTAGACCTGATATGGTTAAGGGAACTACATTGATGGGATAATCTGTCACTTATCCTGTAATAAATAAATTTTCTGGAAAGCAAAATTTACATTCTACAATACTGACATGCAAACTCTTTAATGCCATTATGGAATCGTTGAAGTAGACCTTTTCTTCATGTTTTTCTTTTTGCACATGGACACACATCTAGTGTTTCATGATTTGCAGAAGCAAATAATGCTGTGCCTTGTGGATATCGTGCTTGACTAGGAATATTGCACGTGGATTTGTACCCATGGTTTGCCAAATGGTGATGCTGATGCTCATTAAAGCAGGTCGAGGCAATCGAGTCTGGGAAGCCTATGAGGTCAGGTGTGGTCTCAGGACATCCTACTCCTGGATATCCCTGAGCAGCTCACTAGCTCCTTGTGTAGGTAGGATGACCAAGAAAAGATTTCTATGTCCCACAGGGTCCAGCTCCTACCGAATTTCCCATAGCAACTGTTTTTTACCTATTTGACACTGTGTGTATTTCATAGTCTACAATCATGGTGGTCGTTTTCAATCCTTACCTATTAGCTGTATTTTTACTACGTCAAAGGGCAAGATTCTCTAGGCATTCCCCATTGCTACTAAACACTACCGTTCTGAGAGAACTGGCCTTCAGTGAAGACTCTCTTGTTGCAATTTACATTTTCCCTAAATTTATACCTTTCCCAGACCCATTAAACTTCCTCCACTGCTAATGCACTGAGTTCCTATAATTTGTTTTCTCATAATATGGACAAATTTCTCAGAAGTGCTTAGCAAACATCCTTTTGTTTTCATTGAAAAATTAGCCCCAAAGAGGGGGTGAGGGGAACAAATGACAGAGTGCTCGTTGTCTTTTCTGATAATGCATGGCTCCCTAGACGGTGCCCCTGCCAAGGGTCTCATGAGGCAGTGAAGACATTAAAAGAGGTCCAGGTTGCTGGACTAACACTGAAGAAAGAGCTATGAGACTCTGCCCTTGAGAGGGCTCTGCAGGTTGAATAAAGTTCATAAGTTATTGATGTGTTTTATTCGTGTTCATTATGCGTATTGTTGTGACATTTGTAGGTAGCAAAAAATAGCCTTATTTATTTTTTTATAATTCCTCCCATTTTTGTGCATCCACTGTGGAAAGTAGAGGGGAAAGTAAGTTTTCTGTATTAAAATTATCTGAAATACAGCACTTTTCAATCCTAGGACCTGCCTGGGGTGATATCTACAAAAATAAATGGCCGGCTGTTGACATGGTACTGGTTTTCATCATATGGAAAATTATGAGAATAAATCCTGAATGCTGACTGTCTGAGTTACTGTACATCTACATAAACTTCCTGGGGAGGAAACAGGAAGAATCCAGAGAATAAAAGGAAACTAGCTACATTTCCTTCCCTTTCCCTTCAAACTCTTCTTTTCCTTCCACTTGTCACCTGGAATTTCACCCCTGCCAGTGCTCCCCTGGACATGTCTTTGATCTTTTTCTCTAACAGCTTTTCACATAAACATGTGCTGATGCACAGGGAAAGTGGACATCCACACAGCAAATGCTCTATTTCCTTTGTTTTTTTAGCCGTAAATGCCAGATGTCTTCTTGGAAAGAACTATGGCTTTAGGAAGAGTTCTGGAAGGACTGTCGACCTCCACAGGGCCTGGACAAACCAGGCGTGGACCCACGACTGTATCTGAGACAGGATAAACACACACTGTACACCTAACATCTCCATCCAGCCCAAGGTGAGGGATTCTCTTATTCCGAAAAGTCATGTGCCCTGAAGGATAAAGCATCTTTTTTTTTTATTGTTTAAAGTTTTATATTTGTCTCCTTTTCCCCCAATTGACCCCCTCCCCCTCAATCCCACTTCTAGAACTATATCTCAAGAAACTAGAAACACCAATCAGAAAGGATATAGGTACCCCTATGTTTATAGCAGCACAATTTACAATAGCTAAGATTTGGAAACAGCCTAAGTGCCCATCAGCAGAAGAGTAAATTAAAAAAACTATGGTACATCTACACAAGCATTTTAAAAGAAGCAGAAAGTGCAGTCTCCTCCCACTTCCCCATCCTATTTATACAAGAGACTAAAGAGTTCAGCAAAAAATATTGTACTGAACCACTGTATTGACTGCAATGCTTGTTAGGATTGTTATTCTTGCCTTGTCAAGATGTGACTTTGTCCTAGAGAAACCATATAGATTACTCTCAAAAGTCTAGCCACATGCCAAAAAAACTGACCCTGTTAATCAATTCGGTTTCTTAGGTTCCAACATTTACTAAGTGTTTATTATGTGCTCAGAACTGTGCGGGGCTACATAACAAGGAGAGGGGACACTGGAGTGACAGGAGGAAGAACCACAGGCTTGCCCATCACATCTGCAAACTAAGTCCCCTCCTAATTCCAAAAGGGGAGTGACAAGGCCTCTTTAATAGGGGTTCAGTTCTAAGATGAACTGGCGTCTGGAGGACTCTAGTCACCTGGTCTCCTCCATGTACATGCTAAGAATGGGACATGAGGAAAAGTCAACCACCACCTTAGATGATCCCCACCATGGAGCCAGCAGGAGGTCCAACAAGCTGATCCAGGAGGCGCCCATTGTGTCTACAGTGACTCAGCCAATGAGCTGTTGGACAATTAGGTGAACAGACAACTAGGAGGAATCACCCCATTCCTGCTCCAATGGATGACGAGGAGAAACATTCAATCACAACCACTGGTTTCCACCTGGGTGTAGCTTGAGGGAGGCTATTTGAGGAACACATGCTATATGCACATGGTCTTGAGAATGACAGTGAGGAATTTTATTTGACATGAGGGCCTATGGGTTTTCACACAAAGGAGTCTAATGTCCATCTATCCTCATTTGTCCCTCCACAATGACCAACAATCACGTCAGACATATTCTTTTGAGTTGTCGTTCTCAGTTCTGACCACAGCATTCCGGTATTTGACTGGCTCCCTATTCCTTGGTCCACCTGGTGGCTCTTTGCTCCAAGTTATGTTTCGAGTTAATATAGGAAATCTCTTAACACTTGAAAAGAGGTCTGCTTTACTTCTTATTGGAATCATAAATTCCCAGCATGACTGTGAAGTGTTGGGAATAAGGGAGAGACTGACATTTTTTATTGTGGTTAGCAGGGTAGAGCAGTGGTCTGAGTTTTAAGATGTGGGGAAAACACCCTTAATTCCCTTCATTACTACCTGAGATTTAGATATTCAGGTTCCATCTATTAGCAATAAAGAAGCATACTTTTTTTTTTTTTTTTTTTTAAGTAGAAGAAGGTTATGGCTAGATATCCCCCTGCAGGGAGAAGCCACTCTTTAGATAGCAGTCTGGATGGTCTCCTAAAGAATGAAAGTTTAACTGCTCCTCTATTTAAAAAAACTTCCATGTCTTCCTTTTACATTTAGATAACATCCCACCTATAAGGCAATATCATGAGACACAAGCCCTCCATGACTCTGGATTATGCCACTGGGTCTTAGTTATCAAACTTCGATCATGTGGCTTCAATGCCTTGGGCTTGATTAGCACTTGCTGCTCTATCTATCTGCAACCCTCTGCCTCCAGGGCTTCCTGAGGCTGGCACATCACTGTGATGTCAGCCACCCTTCCCAGTCCCTTCTCCCTGTCATCTCATCCTATTTTCTTTTCCTTATAGTTCCATCACTACACAACTTGATCTCTCCCATGGATCTGTTTACAGGAATGTAAGCTTCGCAGGAGCACAGACCTATTCCCTGACTATGGATATGAGTCCAATATCTAGCACAGTGCTTGGCACTCACAAATATGATGGAAGCAGAGTCTGAGAGAGGAGACCATGTGAGGTTGGAAACAGTGGGAGAGATGTACTTTGAGGACAGAGAAAGAGGCCATGAGCTGGAGTTCAGGCAGACAATTAAAGGCAAGGACAAGGATTCTTCCCTAGAGTTTGTGAGGAGGAAACTGGTCTTGAAAGGAATGTTGGGCCATAAAACCTAACAAAGCCCTGCCCTGCGGGAGGGCAGGGGGCTTTGTTCTGACACTGGCACCTTGAAACACCTGGGGTAAAGGTAGATAAAAAGAATTCTCCCTTCAGGGCCTTGGGGGGCGGGGCGTATATTTGCAAATCAATAAACTCGAGGGGCAGTTATAAAGCAAGGTTTTTGCATGTTAGGGAACTCTGGATTTGGGATTTCGGACACCCAGGAGTCCGTGTGTGTTATTAAAACTGTGATTTCTCCACCTCTTCAAAGCTTCTGCAACATTTGTAGAGGGAATCAACCAGCCTACAACTAGTCTTATCCCAATGAAATTGATTTCTGAATAGTGGCTTGAAACTGTAAGATATGCAATCTGTGTTGTTCAAGCCACAAAGTTTGTGATAATTTATTACAGCAGCAACAGAAAACTAATACAAATTATAAAGAAATGGAATTGGTAAGTAAAAGCATTTAGGCGTGACCTATTTTCATCAGAGCCTAGGATGGTGTGTCCTGTGAGTCTTTCTTGCAATGCAGAAATATAAGCAATGAAACCAATCTCACACTCTGTAGCATATAAAGAGACAAAGTAAGCCATATTCTGGATGTTTTCGTACTGTGAGTCATTAGGAGATCAAAAATACAAATATATGTTTACCATAGAACATAGAAGAAGGAACCTACATGAATGGCTCTAAATGTCCAACATAACAATTATATTGGAGACCTTACTGTGGGCCTAACATCTACCCAACGTGGTCCTGCAGCTGAATCTGTGACACAAGAAACCACCCTCCTGAAGAAGAGCTGTGGGTTTCAAAGAGCTGATGTCAGGCCTTCCTACAGATACTTCCCTATCATCGCCCCAGATTCATTATAAAGTGCACGTATTCTTTTGCATTTTCAATAAAGCAGAACTTCCAGATAAAATGCAGCCTTTTTATCCCCCCTCTTAGAAAATCTACAGCGACCTGCTTGCAAATATACAGTGGAAGTATCCCAGAAGAGCCCCTTGGTTCATTAAAATAATCAGCATATTCTAACATGCATTCGTCCCTGAAATACTAACAATTCACTTCCCATAAATTAATTATGGTTTTAATGAGGGAGATTTGCATGTAGATTTGTGCCTTCAGATCTGCACAGGAGGCAGCCTCCGCACCGTACAGCTCCAGTGAAGAAGGCCTTTTTCCAATGGCTCAGCCACAGTGGAGGGTGCGCAGCACTCTGCTGTTTGAGAAATGGAGAAGCAGCGTGGCGGAGGAGCCAGAGAGCCTGGGTTTGGAACCGAGTTCTGTCTCATTCTAATTTTGTGACCATGGGCAAATTACTTAACCTCTCTGTCACCTGTAAGATG
>PVJC01007014.1:0-52911 GCA_004026665.1 Murina feae
GAGAAACGGTTAATTTTAATATTTTGCTTTTATTAGTTAAGATTGCTGTCGATCTCTCCCTTAAAGTTAATCAAGAAGTTTTATTTTTAAAATATATTTGGATGCTCCTGTATAGGATGCATATAACATAAGACCTTTTAAAATTCAGGGCTTAATATTAACAAAAAACAGAAGTGTAGCTTTTGTTAGCAGGGGAAGGCTGACAGAAGAATGATAAAAATTTGAGGGTTATGTAATATCAGGGAAATGTCCCCAATATACTTAATGGTGTAAAAGATCAAAAAGGCAAAGTATATATGAGTATGACCCCAATTTTACACGTATGTGTACACATCAAAGACGTTGTAAGAACTCTCTCTAAATGTTGATAATGGTAGTATAATTATAGGTGTCTTATATTTTCCTTTTTAAACTTTTATTTATTTTTATAGATGTCCTATAATAAGCACGTTACTTTTATAAGCTGGTCTATTTATATAGCAAAATTTATTTTCTCAGAAAAACCCCTATTGAAAAGTTATATATTATTAACGGTTTCAGCCCTTTTTTCCCCCCCATAAAGAAAACATTAAGCCAAAATTCATACATTTAAATGTTAGGTTTTCAAATAAAAGATAAATTATAAGACATTTTAATAATAAAATTACTGAATGTGTGACTGTCAGTTTAAAGTGAAAAATAAGTCACTCATTAGGGGTTAATGATATTAACCATTTGCATTATAAGACATCATGCAGTAGAATTATGTTTGGAAAAACTTGTGGTAGCCCTAACCGGTTTGGCTCGGTGGATAGAGCGTCGGCCTACGGACTGAAAGGTCCCAGGTTCGATTCCGGTCAAGGGCATGTACCTTGGTTGCGGGCACATCCTGGTAGGGCGTGTGCAGGAGGTAGCTGACTGATGTTTCTAACTCTCCCTCTCCTTTCTGTAAAAAACCAATAAAATATACTTTAAGGAAGAAAAAACAACTTGTGGTCTTTTGCTTTTATGCAGGAGACAGT
The DNA here is from genome assembly GCA_004026665.1 of Murina feae. Taxonomy (NCBI): domain Eukaryota; kingdom Metazoa; phylum Chordata; class Mammalia; order Chiroptera; family Vespertilionidae; genus Murina; species Murina feae. The sequence goes on from PVJC01007014.1 coordinate 1,002, forward strand.
GCTTCACAGAACGACTTTCCTCCAGAAACACCCATCTCCTTGAATCTTTGCCATAACATCTGCAACCCCACGTAAGTTTTCAACTCCCCGTCCTCTCCGTGTGCTTCATGCACTGCTTTTCCTGTCGGCGTGTTTCTGCTTCGAACCTGGTTCTGCAGGGTAAAGTACGAAAGAGTTTGAAGGATGTGAGGCGGTGGAATCTGATTTTACTAGTAATTCAGAAAGAGGCGTCCTTCCACGTGACCACAGCTCACGTGGAGGTGTCTCTGGTATCGCTGGCCCTTCCTGTGATGTGACTGTGTCAGGAAGTCTCCCATCCTGAAAGCAGAAAGAAGACACTGTCGTTATAAAAATGGACGTCATCTCCTCTTTGCCAAGCATTGATGATCTAGCAAGTTTTGAAAGAACTCAGTAGATACTATGTGTTTACAGTCCCACCGTGTGATGCTTGCAGCAGCATCAGACAAAATAAACACACACCTTCTATTGAGTGAGAGGGAGGAGGACATGCAGGAGGAGAGGGTTCCAGAGCGAGAGACAAAATTCGTTTTCTTAGGCACCGGCCACTTTGTGAGAGGATACGATGTCATTAAAATAACTTGGTGAGCCAGCTTAGTGGTTAAGCATCGCCCTATGCACCAGGAGATCGTGGTTTGATTCCTGGCCAGTGCACATCCCTGGGCTGCCGGCTTGATCCCCAGTAGGGAGCGTGCAGGAGGCAGCCAGTCAGTGATTCTCTCTCATCATTGATGTTTCTATCTCTCACTCCCTCTCCCTTCCTCTCTGAAATCCATAAAAGTATTTTTTAAAAATTTAAATTGGTAAGTTGGTGAAAATGAACACTCAGCAAGGGTACAAGGAAAGCTCTGTAAGAACCGTTTTCGTGAGGGGTAGAAAGTAAACCAGGGTTAAGAATTGCTGCCAGCTGGTGGCCGGCAGATGTGTGCAGTAGATGGCCTTGGTGACCTTAGTTAAAATGGCTTAGTTATTTATTAAAGGGCAGCTTTGCGGGGTCTTGGGAATTTAATACTCCTCAACCCTTTTCTGGCTGTCACCCATATGTCTCTAGTATCCGTAGGTTTCCTGGGGGAGGAATTCATGTAAACGCTCAACCAGACTTGGTTATACAACTTCCGTATTTCCTTGTACAGAAAACGTCAGCATGTCCATTTTCTCGCTTTCCCCACAGGGATGTGACTAGTCTCCCTCAATATGCAGACCCTCCCTGTCCCAGCCTTCCTGCCGGGCCTGCAGGTGTTGAAGAAGATAAAGGTGAGGCTCGTTTCTCTTGCTCCAGACCCCACCAGGTGCAGGTGTTCTACGCTGTGGGCTGGAGGCTTGGGCGGGGCGGGGCGGGGCCATTGCCCCAGTGCCCTGTTCTGTGAACCATGTCACTGGGCTTTTGTGCACTGGCAAGGCACCTGCCTTCTGCACCTGCATCGTTGGGAACCTCTCCCTTCGGCCGCCCTCTCTGCACTGACACGGGGCTCCCTCCTGGTAGCCCAGGCACAAGAGTTCCGGGACAATGTGGGGCTACAGCTGTGTTCAGTTCACCTTTCCCATGGGGAGGTCCCATTAGAAAGCATACGAAGGGTGAGGCTTCAGCACCATAGCCTTCTTCTGCTTTCCCTGCCCTCTCCTCTTCCTTCCTCCCCTCCCCATGTCCTGCAAGTCTATTATCCCAGCCTCGGCGAGCCGCCTCCCTCTTGCACTAGCCCATTTTTCCAACATAAAATGGAAATGCAGCTGGGGCCTAGCCAGGTGCATGAGCATCACATATTTGCATTAATTTCTCTTGGTCCCAGACATGGCAAGGTTGACTTGAACAGGCCCAGGTGCCAGGTGCTTGCATATGTGTGGCTTGCATTGCGGGAAGGAACCTTAAGCTTAGGGAACCTGTGTCTTTTATAACAGGCAGTGGGCATGTCTCCCTCTGGAGCCAAGGGAGACACCGTATGATGCGAGGCTTTTGCTTAGCGAACATCCTTGAATAGATGGTCCAGAACAAAGGCACCCAGGGCCCCTGCTTGTAGGATGTACGGAAGTGCAAGGAGCCTGTGGAGCCTGAGCTCCCGGCAGTCACTCTGCTTAGAACCCCCAGGAGCTTTCCATCTGACCAAAGTCAGTGCCCAGCCCACCAGGCTCTGTGCTATTTGGCTCCTTGCTGTTCTGAACTCACAAGGCACACTCCCACTGTAGGGCTGCACACTTAGCTCTGCCCGCCCTGCCCAGAGCTCACCTCCTCACACTTCCTTGGCTTGCTTCTCATCTCGATCGCAGGCGTACAGCATCGGAAGTAAAGGTCGAAGCAACATGCTCTGTTTCTGCTGTATATTTGGAAATTATACCCCAAAAGGAGCGGGGGCAGGTGTGGTCAGCATGTGGAGGTGACATGGGGTTTTTCCTGGAGGGAGAAGGTTGCACTGAGAGGCCTTGCTCTCTTCCTCAGGCCTTTACCCCCCTGGAGACCTGTGGCCCACACAGCCCATGTGTGTGACAAGCGGCTTCAACTGCGCCCTGGAGAACACGGTGCCCAGTGTGGTGCAGGGACCGGCCCCTGTGCACAACAGGTACAGCTCTCTTGGCTGACAGCCCCCTGCCTCCCTTGGCCTGAGGGCATGTGATGGGAACTGGAATTCCACCTGTTAGGTTGTCCTCACAGAATCAAGGGCCAAGCCTCCTTCCACAGCTACCTCAGCCGCCGGGTGTTGCCATCTGCCTTTCGGAGCTGTGTTGTGATGTCTTAGAAAAGAACAAACCTGGCATCGAGAGAAACAGAAAAGGACATAAAAGTAATAGATGATATAGCTGGAGACCACATCTTTACTTTCCTTTCTTTAAAATGGAAAGATGAGCTATCAGTATATTAAAGGCACTATTGAAAAAGCAGTCACTCCTAATTCCTACCCCCAACAGTGCAAAGATTTCCATTTTTTTCCTGCTATGAATCTTGAACACAGTAACATTTTTTAAAGGTCAAAATAATTAGAGTATTGAAAAATAGTTATATAATGGCCATGGCTTGAATTTGTTTATGGCTGTGACTATGTCATTGAATTAGGAGACCTTGAGAACATGTTTATATCAGTGTTTTGTCACAGAATCCACTTGAATTCTTTTTTGTGGGGAGGTCAGTTTATAACAGCGGTATTTACTTTCTTGTTTCTGGAATGAAAACCCAGTTAATAACAGTGATCAGAGTATCATGAGTCATGGTCTTTGTAGTCGTGATTTACCTAAGGCGAATGCTGGCCCTGCTCTGCATGAGGGATGGACATTTGCACAGCAGGACGTGTGTAAGTCCTTCTGGTGTGAGCTAAGATGCTTCAGGGCAGGCCAGTGGCTCTTCCTCAGTGCTAATAACCACGGCCTAGCTCTGCCTCTGGTTACTTATCCCAGTTATACATGGAGTGTGCTCCACGTCCAAATGTCTGTCCTGCCATGGCACGTCATTGGTGATGAGCATTAAGTAAACCTTTGATTCTGTGACTGGGAAAGTACTTCTTCTATTTCCCAACAATGAGGATTTAGCAGTGATCAGGATGCTGGGCAATAAAATTGCTTTCTCCTTTCTTTACTGAGACAACCTGTTTCTGAAACGAGACCTCTTGTTGTTTTGTAGCAGTTTCATTGATTGGAGTGCAACGTGTGAAGGCCAGTTCCCCAATGTGTACTGCCCGTTGGAATTGAACGATTACAATGCCTTTCCGGAAGGTAAAAGCTATTTGAACAAGCCCAGTGCCACTCTTTCATTCTCAGAACGTCAAAGCAGGAAGTGTTTGGCCTTAAGGCACTCACTGCAGAAGCATATGTCTTAAAAAAATTAGATGAAGTTGACATTACATTCGTTTCAGGTGTACAGCATCATAACTCGACATTTGTGTATATTGAGAAATGATCACCACCCAAGGTGTCGTTAATATCCCCCGCTATGCATAGCTATAGTTTTCTTGCGGTGAGAACTTTAAAGATTTACTCTCTTAGCGACTCTTAATATACAGTACAGTATTAACTGCAGTGCCATCCTATACATGACAGCCCAGGGGTTTGTCTCATCCCTGGAAGTGTGTACTTCTTAAGCCCCTGAACTATTTTGCCTCTTCCCCCACCTCCACCTCTGGTAACCGTCAGAGCTTGTTTTTATTGTTGGTGGTGATTTATTTGTTTATTTTGTTGTTAAGACTGTGCCTTTAACATGGAGTGGCCTTTGAGGATGACCTTGCAGGAGACTGCTGACTGCTTTTGTGTGGGTCTAGTTCTGCATACACTGCCCTGTAGAATTTTCTGCGGCCTCAAAAAGCCCTGTACACCTGGGTGTCTGGGGGTTTCTACAAATCACCCTAAGAGGGAGCCAGGTCATTGGCTTTATGTGCCCCTAACATTGTGACTTCCCAATGGGAGGCTGGGGCGCTCGTGGTTGGCAGGCCAGGGCACGCGAAATGCACACCTCTCCCTGCTTGCCCCTCAGCATGTCCTGGCACCTCTGCCCCCGGGGTGTTGCAGAAGAAGGGAAGAAGCTTGGAGGGGAAATTGTGGAAAATTGCCAGTACTTGGGCTCAAGTACCTGTTATAATAAACAATAAGAGATATGAGATTCCCCTGATAAACTGGAAAATTATCCTACCGTACATTACAGAGCAATCATGATTTGTCATACTGAGACACAATAAGCGGTATAGTAGATATTGCACTCATGTGGGTTTTGACACATGCATTGCTCTATGTTAACCACAAGGGGGTACTGTGGTAACTTGTTTCTATGCTTCTGAGGCTTGTGTGTATTATCTTAGCTAAGTGCTTGGCTTGGTATTGCCTTTGCCAGTCCATATGGTATATGTGCAGGTGGCTGAGGTTGGCATGATAGGTAACTAGAGAAAATTTTAAGGGCTGGCAAGAAGCTTGACATGATTCACATCTATAGTAGGATAGTGTATCCTGTGTCTCAGAAAGATTCCCATCAAATCCACAAATACATAGGACAGAAGCCCAGAGGTAGGCCTCCCCTGAGGGCTTCCCAGGTGATGTGTCGGATACACAGTTCTAAGCCTGAGAGTGGCAGTGGAACCCGGTCCACACAGGGTGAGTGTGCTGTGTCTGTCTTTAGCCCGACCATATAGTAAGGAAGGCCTTGAGAGTTTTTTTTGCTGAGAGTGAGAATTCAGTCCACCCCATGAAAAGGCTTACCCGCGTGGATGTCTCCTGTTCTTTGTAGAAAACATGAATTACGCCAACGGCTTCCCGTGTCCTGCTGAGATTCAGACAGACTTCGTTGACCGCAACTCGCAGTCCACCTGGAGCGCCCCGCCCAGCATGCCGACCACCTGGGGGCACCCCGGTCTCGTCAGCAATCCGGTCAGTGCTGCCCGGCCTGCGCTGTGGCCCTGGGGCACCTCCAGTTTCTTTCTGCTGTTTTTTAAATCCTGGTCTCACGTAGCCATAGAGTTGAGTTCAGATCAGCTAAAGCAGGGCCTGCTTCCTGTAGGTCAGGGCTGGGGGGCCTTTTTCCTGCCAAGGGCCGTTTGGATACTCTATAGCATCGCTAGAGGCCCAGTGTATGAGATTCGTGCATTGGAAGCGAGGGTGCGGGGGGAGCCTCAGCCCAACCCGCGCCCTCTCACAGTCTGGGCTCTTGCAGTCCAGGACCCCTCCTTAATGACCATCTACAGCGGTGGTTCCTGCCACCACCACTGCGCTCACCAACCAGGAACCCAGCTTCTGGCTGAGTGGCACTTCTGCTATGGGAGCACACTGACCCCCGGGGGGCATCTCCTGCATTGAGCATCTGCTCCCTGGTGGTCAGTGTAAATCATAGGGACCGGTTGTTCTGCCGTTTGGTTGATTTGCATATTTCACTTTTATTATGTGGGATTTGAGAACTCATATAAAATGATCAACTTAAGAATTAGCCCGCTACATTTAATGACCTCTCACCCTTTATGCCTTGGCAGGGCCAGACGTTCCCCACCCCTGCTTTAGATCAGAGGAGCCCACCCTCACCTAACACATAATCAGACAGGTGGGGGCTTGCTGTCACTGGCATTCTAGCCACTTCCAAGCTACACCAGCAGTGACGGCTTGTGGGAACATTGAATTGGGGCCATAGCTGTGTTCCTGTGGCCCCGCTAACCTTTTCATCTGTGGCCAGAGATGAGATGAAGGTCACAGAAAGGTGTCAGTGGTCAGTGACGGGGTCCTGAGGGCTTACTGCCTACGAACACCCTCCGCCCCTTGGTGCTTAAAAGTCCTGCACCTTCCCCCTTTCAGATACACTCAGCAGATTTTCACAGAGAGGACATTTGAACTGTGGGTCATGGCTTGGGTTGAAAGTAAGTTTACCCCGTTAGGTGAGGATTTTCACAACTCTGCGTTTGTGGAAAATGGAGTTAAAGCAACGTGGATGGTTGAGAATAGTTTAATGGCGCCCAAGTGACTTGGATGGATACCATTGTGGTATCCACTGGTATACATTCAACCTTGACATTGCCTTTCTAAGACTTTTAAAACATTTTTTTTCTTTTTTTTTTTTTTTAAATCTCCTTTTCCCCCTCCTCATTTACCCATCAGCCCTACCTCACAAGCACCCGAAGCCTATCTCCAATGTCTGGACTTTTTGGTTCCATCTGGGCCCCGCAGAGCGACGTGTATGAAAATTGCTGCCCCATCAACCCCACCACGGAACATTCGACTCACATGGAGAGCCCGGCCGTCATGTGCAAGGATTACTACCCGGGGTTCAACCCGTTTCGTGCCTACATGAACCTGGACATATGGACTACCACCGCCAACAGGAACGCGAACTTCCCACTGTCTAGAGACTCGAGCTACTGTGGGAATGTGTGAGAAGAGTTTGATTTTTAAACAATGTGAATAAAGAGGCTTGTGTTTTGATGACTAGCGTAAACTGGTTCTTGGGATAGATTACGACATTGGTGGATATTTTGGCACTTTTATATGAAAATAAACTTTTTTTTTAATGAAATCTGGGTGCATTCTTTTTTTTTTTTTTTTTTTTTTTTTACCCTTCACAAATCAGTAGTGGAAGCTAAGCACCATATGTCATTCCTTTACACCCCAAGGAGTGTGCCAAACATGCCAAATGCTTTCCGTCGGGACAAGGAAGGCTTTGGGGAAGGTGGGAACTGGGATAGAAGTGGCTGCTGTGTTTCGCCCACCCCTCTCTCCCCATGCACATCAGAACCCCCCAGGCAGCTTGCAAACAATGAAGTCGGCAAGGTGACATTCCCAGAGATTCTTATGTCACTGACCCGTGTGCCAGGCGATCAGCATCTTTCTTTCCAAGGTCTCCATTGATTGTAACATGCAGGCGGGATTGAGCACTGCTGACCGGGAAAGCCCAGCTGAGCAGCCGGTCGCTTGCCTGGGTGACCCATCGCAGGGTGGAGGGTGGTTCTCTCTGGTCCAGGTGGCCACGGGGGTGAAGCCTAACCCTGTTCTGCCTGTCCAGTTTTGGCCAGAATGTCCCTCCCCTCCATTAGGGCAGTCACTGGGCATGACAGCAGCAGGGACATTCCAGTAGCACTTGGTTTCCCTGAATGAGCACCCTTACTCCAAATACGGGCCCTCGGGGTCAGGTCGCCGTGCAGGCCTGCCAGACTGGCTTGTGTCTGCTCATCAGTGACTCGAGCAGTCCCTAGGATGGTGGACATCTCTATCGGCGTGTGTAAATTTTGGATATGTTAACTTTTAATAAAAATCTCTCCTTATTACATTTTGTTTCATCTTTATTGGAAATTCCCTAGGAGATAGTTTTGAGTGGGCTGCTGGGTTTACTTGCTTTGAGTTGATTTCGCTTTGCCACGGGGCATGTGGGCACCTGGGACAAGGAGGGCAAACGTACTGTAAATCCAGGACTGCCCTTTGCAAGGCGTGCCCGCAAGCATGCCAGGACCACCAGAAACCTCTCAGGCTGACAAGTTAGAATGGTGATGTGGGTGAAGCCCCCCAATACTGAATAATGTTAAAAATAATTTAGATTCTAGGTATAGGCCCAAAAGAATTGTTAGCAGGGAATTGAATAAAGGTTTGTGCTCCTGTGTTCATAGCAGCATTGTACCCAACAGCCAAAAGGTGGAAACATCCTAGATCAATGGTAGCCAACCTTTTGGACCTCATGAACCACCAGTGGTCCGCAGACCACCGGTTGGCGACTGCTGGCCTAGACGCCCACTGATGGATGTATGGATAAAGAAAACATAAATACATGCAATGGGATGTTGAGCCTCATAAAGGAAGGAAATTCTCCCTGGCTGGCGTAGCTCAGTAGTTACTGTCAGTCCATGCACTGAAGGGTCATGGGTTTGGTTCCCTGACAAGGGCACAGAGTTACAGGTTCGATCCTGGTCCTGTCGGGGCATATGTGAGAGGCAGCCAATCAATGTGTCTTCCTTCAGATTGATGTTTCTCTCTGTCTCTCTTCCCCAGTTTCCTTCCACTCTAAAAATCAAAGGGAAAAATTATCTTTGAATGAGGATTAACAAAAAAAAGAGGAAGGAAATTCCGGCCCTGGCCAGGTAGCTCGGTTGGTTAAAGTGTCATCCTGATATGCCAGGGTTGTGGATTGGAACCCCAGTCAGGACACAACAGCCAACCAGTGAATGCATAAATAAGTGGAACCACAAATTGATGTTTCTCCTCCCTCCCTCCCTCCCTCCCTCTCTCTCTACCTTCCTTCCTCCTCCCCTCCCTCCCTCCTTCTCTCCCTTCCTCCCTCCTTTCCCTCTCTCTCTTTTCCTCTGTAAAATCAAATTAAAAAGAAAGGAAATTCTGTATGTACCACATGTGTATGTACCAATGTACCATGAAAACATTCTACTCAGTGAAATAAGCCAGTCAATGAACAAATGCCTTACGGTTCTACTTCTGTGAGGTACCTAGTGTGGTCAGCTTCATAGAGACAGAAAATAGCACGGTGGTTACCAGGGATTGAGGGGAGGAGGAGGAAATGGGGAGTGATTGTTTAAGGTGTACAGTTTTCATTGGAAAAGATTTGAAAAAAAGTTCTGGAGATGGATGGTGTTGATGGTTGCACACCAAAGCGAATGCACTTTAAAATGTCATCAAGTTGTACATGAAACTGTTAAAATGGTGAGTTTTGTGTAATGTATGTTTTACTACAAAAAAAGTAATTCATGTTCAGTATAAAATTCAAAACTTTCCCACTGGGGAGCATATGAGGCCTTAAGCGTACGTTGTACTCATTGATCGAATTCACTGTCCTACTTTCATTGATCCCTCAATTCCCCTCAGGAAAATGTGAGAAACCCGAACAAGTCCTTCCGCTAAATACAGAAGAAAGTGCAAACCGTCACTTTAACTGGAATACTACCTTTAGTCCTAAAGCCAAACTCAGTGATGGGGAAACTGGGAGTTTTCTTGGTTTAAAATATTTACTGAGGTACTGTCTGGGAGCTGGGACCAGCCCCAGGAGTCCTTCACCTGAGAACAGGACTGACAGGTCCTGCTGTGCTGGCACATTCCACAAGGAGGGACGGGCACGACACAAGCCAAAGATTCAAGGAATGTTTTGGACACTGCTGCGTGCTTTGAGGGCCATGAAATGGTGATGTGACAAATGGGGGAGGGGCAACAGGTGGTCAGGGAAAGTCTAAAGAAGTAAAGCTTTTTTGAAAAAAAACACTTCTTTTCCTTCTTTAAATATTAATGTGTTTTTGTTTTTATCTTTATTGTCAAAAGTACTACAGAGTCCCCCTTTCTTCCCCATTGACGGCAAAGAGCTAAAACTTGAACAGCAAGAAAGAGCCAGCTGTACCAAGATCAACAGGCAAAGCCTTGCCGCGGAGGAAAGGGCAGGTGCCAAGGCCCTGGGGCAGGAGGCCCATGTGGCTGAGGCCTGCAGAGCAAAGGCCTTGCAGGCCACCGACATGAGGGTGGGATTTACTCAAGGTGTGCTGGGAAGCCACGGGAGCATTTTAGGAGAGAAGAAATGTTACCTGATTTGAGGTTCAAGGAAATCACAGCTGAATAGAGAAAAGGTTCTTTGGGTGATGGAGTAACAGTAACACCAGCTAGACATCTGCAGCTACTGTGGAGATTATGGGAGAATTGGTTTGTTAAAGCAAACATGCTGATTGGTGGGGTGGAGTTGAGTTCATGGGGCCCTGAGAGCCGAGTCCAGAGGAGAGAAGAGCGTTTGGGGAGTGTCTGGTTGGAGGCAGGGGCAGGTGTTCTGAGTTGGACAGTGTGAAGCGGAGAAGTCACGCAGGCAGTTGCATCTGCAGATGTGAAGCAGGTGAAGTTTAGGGCTGGGGACACCCACTGGGACATCTTCAGCCTCTTGGTGGTGTTAAGGCGATGGGAGTGAATGAGCCTTCTGGGAGAGAAGAACTTTGAGGTCTGAGCCTGGACACCCGTATGTGGACAAGTGGAGAAGTGGAGGCAGGAGCAGAGTGAGAGGAACCACTGACAGGGTAGGAGGAAGCCAAGAGGCTGAGAGGTCAGATGTGCAAAATGCCGTGGAACCAGTCAGACAAGGAGAGATCATGAACCTGAGTCCGTCTAGCAACTGTCCCTGGTGTCCTCGCCATTCTGGAGGAAGGTGAGTTGAGGGAGGTGATGAGCGTCTAGGAGGTGAATGTCAAGGGTCATTATTCTGCCCAGCACCAACAACATGCAAGCATGCTCATCGCAATGTTGGAACAGTGATGACTTGGAAATGCATGTTCTACCATAGGAATATGTTCAAATTACAGTACATGCAGAATACTAGGACACCTCTAAAAATCCTTGGAAGAGTGACACAGGCAATGAAACAGTGGGACACAAGTTACATATAGTATGAGCCCACTTAATACGGGGGGTGCACTACCTCATGGGTGGCATTAGGAGTGATTTTGTATCTTCATTTTTGTATTGTCTATTATAAGCATGTGCTATTATCATCCTACCTCCCCCCAAAAAAATGACTTTTAATTAAATCTTAAGGGAAAGTATATTTTATTTAACAATGGGGAAAAGTAAGTATGTTAAAAACAAATGCTAAAGACTAATAAAATTTTCCTCATGCTATAAAAGGACAATTTAAAGGCAAAGGCAAAGTGAAACTTTCACCAAACCTTCCCTAATAAAGTTCCTATAAAATGAGGTATGTAGTAATTAATTGGGTTAGGACTAAACACACATAAGAATGTCTTTAAATACATAACCAACATACAAAACACAAGGCAGTCTAATGACAATCAAAATACTGGACAAGTAGTGTAAAAGTCACCTTTAAAATACAACTTTTAAAAAATACATATCCTATAATATTTATGCAAACTCAAATGAACATTTAAAAATAATTATTTCGGTGTGACCCAGACATTTAAACAATTTAGTGTTCCTAACTGGAGTCCAGAGAAGTTGTCAGTAAATCAGACTGTAAATATTCAGTATTTATGTATCTAGAATGTACGTAGTATTGATAAAATTCTTATTTTAGAAACTGAAGACAAACAAAAATTTCATCATCTCAGGTTCATTTCTTCTGGCTGGCTGCATATTTATTCATTTACAGTGGATGTAGAAATCCTTTGAAATCTTTTAAAAACTGAAGGAACAGACTGAGCCCAGCAACATGCGGATTGGATAGGCTACCCCACTGCAGTGGTGAATGACCACTTGGTTCTAATTCCATCTAAAAAGCAATCCCTGCAGCACAAGGCAGTCCCCCCGGGTCAGTCATGGTTCCTCAATGCATCACGTGGTGTAGGTCCACAGAGCTCCCAAAGAGAAACCAACTACTTATTTGCTTTCCTTCTTTCATTAAAACATGTATTGAATCAGAATAATATCCAGAATCCAGAACTGATTTTTGTATTAGTTGGGATAGGCTGGGTTATACTGCAATAACAAATTGATCCCCAAGCAGGCCCAGATGCCACTCCAACTGTCCAGCAATTCAATAATATTAACTGTAAAAATAAAAGAATATTTTTTAAAAAAGAAAGAGGATTCAGATGTCTGGAGTTCAAATCCTGACTATACTTCTTACGAGCTTCTGTAATCTCCCTGGACCTTAGGTTGCCCATCTGCAACACGGGCTCATAATTTTCCCCACAGGGTTGCTAAGAGACTTCTGCCTCCTGTGTAATGTTGTTTATATGGTCCCGTTGGAATTACTTGCTCAACTGATCCCTTTCCCCAAAGACTATGAGCTCCTTGAGGGCAGGGACCATGACTTGACTTGTGTGCTGTTCACCCAGCAGCTAACACCATGCCTGACAAGAGGAACTGCTGAACCAACAAGGGTAAACTGAAAACATACTTCCAGCAGGTGCTTGATAGCTACTGTTCTTTTCCCATCTCCCTTGCAACCCTGGCCTTGCTAGTAGCTTCCTGGACAAAGAGCTTCGACACCACAGGGAGCTCAGGGCCTCCATAGCAGTCACTTTCATTTCCTAAAATTGCAAGCTTTCTTTGAAACATTATGCAAAAGCGGAATTTCATGGGGCCACTCACTGGGTGGAGCAAAACGAAGTTGTCCTGTACCAGTTCCTGGCACGGCTGGTACTGCCTGGCATGCAAGTCTTTAAGGTTGACAAACAGAACAGCTCTTGCAATATTTCTGTGAGTGCGGGGAAAACTTATTAGAATACTTCCTCATTCTTGGAAAAAACGGCAATGTCCCTTTCTTGCCAAAGCCAAGTCCCAAGTCTCTCTCTCTTCCTCCAAGAGAGTAATCAGTGAGTTATTGTTGGGCCTGCAGATTAAGCCTGGGGCCCTCCGCTGACAAAGGCAGAGGCAAACGCAAATAAAATTTCATTAAGAGGGTTTCCTCTCTACCTCCTTGCTCTAGCTCCTCTTGCCTGGATGCTTACAATTTTTGAGCCCTTTCTGTATGCCAAGCATTCTGTTAGGTACAGGAGATGCATAACCTCGCATAAACAGGAAGGAAAATTACTTTAGAGGCAACCCCCTTCTTCCAAATCCTTTTCTTTCACTGTCCCAACTGAACCTGCATGAGGCAATTCCCTCTGCTCCAAACCTGCACCTGCACCTATGCCGTCAACACTGCCATTTTCTTTTTTTAAATGTTTTTATTGATTTTAGGAAGAGAGGAAGGGAGAGAGAAAGACAGAAGCATCATCCATCAGCTGCCTCTTGCATGCCCCCTACTGGGGCTCGAGCCCACAACCCGGGCATGTGCCTGACCAGGAATCCACCAGTGACTTCTTGTGGGTCAACCAACACTCAACCATTGAGACACACTGATCAGGCAACACTCTCATTTATTGAGAGAAATGAGCTCATTTGCTTGGTAAGAAGGAAACAATATTCATATTAACGTGGAAAGCCCAATAATGTTTACATTCTTCAGTGTGCAGCAGGTGCTTGAAAAACATTGTTTGGTTCAATGTTGTTTTATTATGATGTTGATGAGGGCGGAGGAAAGGATTCCCAGCTGGGGCCAGTGTCTGTGTGGTGTGTGCACATTCTCTCCATGTCTGCATGGGTTCTCTCCAGGAGTTTGTTTTTTCTCGAAGGTGTGCACATGCGGTGGATTGGTGTGTCTACATTGCCGCAGTCTGGGTGTGGGTGTGTGATGGGCCCTGGGTGGACAGTGAACAGTGCCCTGTGGGGGTGGGTCCTGCCTTGTGCCCTGAGCTGCTGGGAGAGGCTCCAGCCTCCTGCAACCTCGAACTGGAATGAGCAGGTTGGAAGATAACTCTTACTTGTCCATTCATCTTTCTTAGCTGTGTGTCTAGCTCACATTTATTTCAATGTTCAATAATAGAGGTGTTTGGGGTCTTCATTTAGAAGTTTTTGTGACCAGAAGTATGCCTTAGAAATATTCCTTAACTCTCGTTTCTGTCAATCAGCCTGTGGTAACATTGATTTTGTTATATGTCATTTCACTTAGCGTCACAGTTTCCAGGAACCTACAGAATAGCGGTCGCCAACCTTTCGGACCTCGGGGAACACCGGTTGGCAACCGCTGCTGTAGAAGGTGTTAAGCGAGAGCTTATTGTACTTGCCTTTCATCCAAGGGGCTTGTTAGTCCAAGTGAATATTTTCTGTGGCACAACTTCCCACAGAGGATTTTCGCCCAGTTAGTTCTTAACAGGTCCCCCAAAGAATAATTCTTTCTTAACAATGTCTGCCTCTCAGCCTGGCAGGAGTGGCTCGGTTGGTTGGGCATTGTACCATGCATGGAAAGGTTCATTCCCGGTCAGGGTCGAAGGCAACCATGTAACAGATGTGACAACTGAGTCTTGTGCTCGGCTCAGACATAAAGCTAGCTTGTGTACTGGGCAAGATTTGAACCAGGTCAACCTGACTGCAAAGCACTTGTTCTTACGAGCCGTGCTATGGTGTGCCCATATCGATGTGGCCTGGACACGGCTGGATTGCGCTGAGCCCTGGAAATGAGTCGTCTCAGCTTGAATCCGTGGTACACGGGCCGCCGTTGATGGCTGTCCCATGTCAATCCAGAAGCTGACTTATGGCAGGGGTTCCATGTGGCCTGTAGAGCCAGCATAGTGTAAGAGCCTATATTTTAGTGTGTTTGCAACAAATAAATGAAGCGCTGCGATGAGCCAGGGAGGAAAATGATAATAAGAGTAATAATAGCTCTTTTTGAACCCTTTCTGTATACCAAGCGTTCTGTTAGGTACAGGAGATGCATAACCCCACACAACGAGGAAGGAAAGTTAACTGATGTTTGAGAGTGTCCCATGCTCAAGCCATTATTCAATTATCATTTCACTTCTTTCTTGGACGTAAAGTAAATGACATCATTTTTTGCAAGGTTATTTTTGCTTAAGATTCTCAGATGAGGCAATCATATTTGAATTGTGAAATGCATTTTGGGCAACATTTGTGTTAAAAAACACACCTAGCAACAAATGGATACATACACCAAATACACACACACACACACACACACACACACAATTCAGCTTTTCTGTTATTGAGCGTTTGGCCACATTTTCAGTGAATAGCAAGTCTAGCAAGATGATGATGTGTGACCCTGACTGGTTTGGCTCAGTGGATAGAGCGTCGGCCTGCGGACTCAAAGGTCCTGGGTTCAATACCGGTCAAGGGCATGTACCATGGTTGTGGGCACATCCCCAGTGGGAGTGTGCAGGAGGCAGCTGATTGATGTTTCTCTCTCATCGATGTTTCTAACTCTCTAGCCCTCTGCCTTCCTCTCTGTAAAAAATCAATTAAAAACATATTTTTAAAAAATAAAAAACAAAACAAAAGCTTTATTGACATCTACTATGTACAAGTTACAGAGTGAGCATTGAGGTTACCATGGTGAGCTAAACCAAACAATTCATTTTACAGCCTAGTGAGAGAAACATGCATAGATCTCACAAGTAGATGATATAGCTGCCAACTAAGCTAAATGCTATGAAGGAAAATAACACATACCTAGGCTGAAGAGTAAGGGGAGCGGAGGGGAGTGGAGACCTGAAGGAGAAGTGGGTCTGCAGCTGGGGATGGATGACAATGCCAGTGGAGGTAGTGGTGATGGTGGAGTTAATGGTGATGGTGAAGTGGGGGGTAGTAGTGGTGATAATACTGGAGATGATGTTGATGGTGAAGATATGGTGATGATGGAGGGGATAATGGTAGAAGTTAGCATGGACGACAGGGGGAACAGCACATGCAAAGGGCCTGTGGTGGGTGGGAACTCTGTATGTCTGAAAACCTGCAAGTCCAATGTGGCTGGTACACAGATGATAAGGGGGCAAGGAGGAGAGGCCAGCAGTCTAAGCAGAAACACACCGCAGACACTGCACAGCCTTGTAGGCTGTTAAGTATTCTGATCCTAATCCTAAGAACAACATGGAAGCCACAAAAATTTTTTCAGTATTTTATAAATTCTTTATTGTTGAAAGTATTACATATGTCCCCTCCCCCTCTTGTCCTCTCCCAGCCTGCCCCCATCCTTCAGCCCCCACCTTCATGCCCTCCCACCAGCCCCGTTCCCCCAATTATTTGTGTCTATTGATTACTAGAGGCCCAGTGCACAAAATTCATGCATGGGGGGGGAGGGCCAGGGGGGTAATCCCCCAGCCTGACCTGCACCCTCTCCAATATGGAGTTCTTGGGGACTCTCACAATCCAGGACCTCTGGTTCTTAACTGCTAACCTGCCTGCCTGCCCTACCCACTCTGCCTGCCTACCTGATCCTCCTAACTACCCTCCCCTGCCGGCCTGGTCACCCCTATTAACTTTCTTATTTAATCTTATCCCCTTCACACACAATTGTATTTGACTTCCTTATTGGCTTCTTCCTCTCACACAATTTTTCTCCTTTATGTAACACTTTTCCTACTGACTCATCATTTATAAACTTTTCTTTCCTCCTTATTTCCTACTTCTGTTCCATCATCATTCTTTCCATTTTTCTACTACCCTCCTTCCCTTCCCGCATTCCTTCTTTCCTTTATCTTTACTCCTGCCCACCCTCCCCTTTTCCTTCCTTCCCACCTTAATTTTTTTCTCACTTACGCCCTCTGACCTGCTTTATTCCCTCCCTGATTCCTTCCTTCTTCCCATTCTCCTTTTAAGCTCTACCAGCTCCCCCTTTATAACTTTTCTTCCCTCCCTCTTTTTCTCTCATCCTACCTTTGCCATACATTATTCTCTACTTACTTCCACTGTTTTAATACCTATCTATCTACCTGCCTAATTATCCACTATCATTTATCTTTTTTTTTTCTTTTCTGACTTCTACTTTTAAAATCTGTCCCCAGTACACAACTATACTTGGTTTTCATTATAGGCCCTACAGTTCACTCACACATCCTCTTTTTTTAAACTCTGCTGTCCACTTACTCTTTTATAAAGTTCTTCCCTCCATCCTGTTCCACCCCTCCCCCACCAGGTTACTTCCCCCCAAACTCTCCCTGGCTGCTGTTCCCTCTGCCTGCCCCCTGCCCATTTCTCCATCTCCTGGCTCCCGTGGGTTCACCCCAGCTCTGAAGGGAGACCCCTACCCCTGTGGCAGAGAAAATGGAGCCAGCAAGAGAGTGGGCCCAGGAGGCGGGGTGTGTGTGAGAGAGGTAGCAGCCCTCATTTCCTCATTAAAGCTTCCATGGGGAGGGGGCATTAACCTCAGCTCAGGGCTCAGCCCCAGTCAGGTGGCAGCTGCCCATGTAGCCCCGGCAGTGCAGCTGCAAAGCAGGAGCACCTCCACCTCTGGACCATCCACCCATCCATTCAGGGACCCGCCAATGGCACAGCTTCTGTCTCCCCTGGACCGCAGTGTGGGCTTGCTTCTCCCGCTCTGCGGCTGCCACCTGGATCTGGGGTGCACGCGCACACACACACACACACACACACACACACGGAAGCTTAGCCTCCATCTGTGTTCCCCGCCATCAATCCAGGCCACAGCCTCGGGGCTGGCTGGCTGCTCCCACCCTTGGCTGCTGCCTGGATTCTGGGGCAGAGGTCTTCAGTCTGCCCTGCTGGGCCCTGGTCTGCGGCTTCTCCCAGGGCTCCGGCCTCCGCCATCTTGGCTGGGCTAATTTGCATGCAGTCACTCTGATTGGCTGGTGGGCATGGCTTAAGCGTCTCAAAGAAACGGTCAATTTCAATATTACACTTTTATTAGAGTAGATACTTATATGCATATAAGTTCTTTGGTCGATCTCTTATTGTCCTCCACAAAAGGATTTTAAAATTGGGGTGGGATGAAATGACCTCATTTGCATTGTTAAAAAGATCACTGAAGATCTTCTCTACTGTCCAATAATGGTAGCTACTAGCTACACATGGCTACTGAATACTTGAAGTGTTGCTAGTTTTTGTTGAGATGTGCTGTAAAAGCTAAAATACACGCTGGATTTAGAATCCTATATAATAAAGACCTATTATGCTAATTAGATCAGATGGCGGAATGACCTTCCAGAACAACTTTCCAGAAAGACCAGTGGGCAGGGGGTGGGGCCGAGGGTCCACGAGGCAGCAGAGGCTGGGAGCACTGAGCCCCTTGCACAAATTTCGTGCATCAGGCCTCTAGTACTTTATAAGAAAAAAAGAATGTACAATATCTCATTTAAAAATACTGATTACATATTGAAATGGTAATATTTTGGGTTAAGTGAAATGTAATTAAAATCCATTTTACCTGTTTCTTGCTAACCTTTTTAAATGTAGCTACTAGGAAACTTAAAATGATGCAAGTAGCTTGCATTTGTGGTTCCCTTTGTGTTTTTATTAGATGAGCTGCTCTAGATGCAGCATGAAGAAGGAGCTGCAGAGAAGGCACAGCAGATGAGAAACTTAGGAGGCCATTTTTGTAGTCCAGGCATGAGGTGAAGGTAGCTTGGACTAGGATGACAGCAGTAAGAATAAAAAGACTTGCCTTAACCAGTTTGGCTCAGTGGATAGAGTGTCAGCCTGTGGGCTCAAGGGTCCCAGGTTTGATTCTGGTCAAGGGCATGTACCCTGATTGCGGACACATCCCCAGTAGGGCGTGTACAGGAGACAGCTGATCAATGCTTCTCTCTCACCGATGTTTCTAACTCTCTATCCCTCTCCCTTTCTCTCTGTAAAAAATCAATAAAATATATTTAAAAAAGAATAAAAATACTTGGATGGATTCGAGGTAAAATTAACTGGACAAAGTGCTGTAGCAGATGCACCTGGATGGATGGATGACGATGCCACGTGTTGAAATGAAGAGCAGTAAAAGAGGACCAGCCTTGGCAAGAAATATCATGACTTAAGATTCGGACATGTTGAGTGGACATACTCTGAGACATCCATGTGGAAATATGTCTCAAGTAGGAAGTTGCTACTCTACGCCTGGAGCTCAAAAGAAATGTCTGGGCAAGAGACTTTTTAAGTGCGAACGGGATTGGCATGTACATGGTCATAAAAAGACTTCTTAAGAGGAAAGTAGGCTGTGAGGAGTGGCTAGGACCTAGGGAAACAGGGGAGGGGAGGATAAGTTTGAAAAGGAGAGTTGGAAAGGAAAACTATGTGGGGAAGGGACTAGGCCAGCGGATGGGATGATGACAGATATAGGAGGGCATGAGGGCCTCAGAGCAACTGGTTTTCTACAAAAGATTAAGAAAGTGATAGTCAGAGATTCTCTCACTTGATCAGGGAGGGGGGCTCCTGGCTCTGAGGATGTCCTCTGTGGAACACCGTGGAACAAGAAATTTCATCCCACCATAGCAACTGGGAGTTAGCACAGATCATCTCTTAGTAATGGAAGTGGGCTGGAACTGCTGCATGCTAAACAGCGTCTACACTGGTCAGTTGGATCTCTCCCAGTTAATGAAAGTGCAAAGAAGCCATAGCATAAGGAAGGGCAGGGCAGATGGCAGACACACAGGAGCAGCCTGGAGGCACCCATGACTAACTGCCCCTGCAGGAAGCGGTGCTGGTGGGCAGCAGAAGAGGAAGAGCAGCCAGTTACCATGGGGAGGAAGGGAGGACTTGGAAATTGTTTTGAGTAAGTCAATTTTTTTTTTTATGTTCTCAAAATATTTTGTCTGCAGGATTTGCTTTGACTTTGTGATTTCATATGTAAATGGCTAAATTTGCAAAGTTAAAAACCTTGTCCTTCCTTAAGCTTTTGGGTCCACTAGCTATTTGTAAATCTACCAACTTTAAAAATCACTTTAAAAGGGATTTTGGCTTATGTTTGATCCTATTTACAAACATAGCTAATGAAACTTTAAAATAGTTTAAGCTGCATTTATACAGGTAATAAGTTTGATATCCTCTTTAAGTGTCTCAGTTGTTGGGCCTAACAACACTTTCCTGAGTTAACTTTTGTAACACGCATATAAATCTGGTAAACTTTAAGCTGCCTTAAATGTTCCAACATGTGACAAACGCTTCAACAGATGTTTCCACAAACAGAAAAATTTCAACTTAAAATCATAAGTATAAATAAACATTTTAAGTTTGACCTTGACTCTATCAGGCCAAATTATTTTAAATGTGACAATTCTTTAAAAACAAAGTATTCACAGATTCATGTAAACACTAAACTGGAAGTCTTCCAGGGATTGCATCCAGAAACTTTTTGGGCCAAATGTAATTGTGCATACAAAGGTACTTACACATACATAGGAAACCATTACATCATTATACATAATTAGGGGAATTCCTTCTTAAATAGTTAACCAGTGAAATTGGCCGGGAAGGTGGCAGTGTTCTTGGCTATGACCCCGTGACTAGTACGCACTGAACCCCAGTTATGTTTTGTAAAGAAGGCAGTGGTCGCATGGCTCATGTCCCTGTGTTTGAGTCACATTACGACCTCAGTTTTTCCATTCACATAGAAACTGGCAACCCCTCCAACCCACACTTCCACACCACACGCCTGGATTGAGCAGTGACTCAGTTCTTAAGATATTTCCATATACTTTCCAAGGAGTTCCAAAGAACATGGAACGCGATTCTGCCTTCTTTTCATATTCTTTCTGCCTGATGAGACCATACCATCCTTACAGATATTAAAATGATACTAGTTGCACACTCGAGGTTTTATCTGACTGCACGGTTGGAAATCATGCACTCTTATTTCTTCATTCCCATGTTTAACTGAGGGCAGTGGTTGTGTGGTAAGGGCAGGAAGTCAGGGCAAGGAGCCACTGGTCAGACTCTCTCCTTGGGGGTGGAAGGAGCAAGGGAAGGATGGGAGGGCTCAGGTTCAAATCCTCAGCTATCCGTGGCTCCCACATCTCTTTAGGGAGAGACTAGGGATGGGAGACTGTGTGTGTGAGGGGGAGGGGGGACCCCAAAACCTGGGGCTGTAGTACCTGCTCTGCCTGCAAAATCTGCTGGTGATTGGTGAACCACTTTAGCACCGTGGAGGATAGTGCCAAAAAGGGGGGTGGAGGGTGGGGAGAGAGAATGAGAAATACGAGTCCTGAGCTCGAATTCGGCTTCAAAGGATCGAAAAGCATGGAGAAGTGGTTTAAAGGCGCGGGGTTCCAGGGTAATAATGTCCGGAGCTCCAGGAAAACACTGACTGGTTGGGTAATCCATCGGCCTTCTCAGGGTTGCGAAACCCGCCCCTGTGATTCGGGCAATCCCACCACGGGGCTTCCAGCATTTCGGTCCTATTTCCTGCCCCGCAATCTCGCTCAGGGTCACCGGACGGAGCTGCCGGGCGCGCGGACGGAGGTTGGCGCCTCCCCGCCTCCCCGCCGCGCTCCCTCCCCTCGCTCCGTCCCGGAGCCCGCGGTCCGGTCGGGAGGCGGCCAGAAGGCGGATCGGGTCGGATCGGGTCGGATCGGGTCGGGAGGCGGCCCGAAGGCGGATCGGGTCGGATCGGGTCGGGAGGCGGCCCGAAGGCGCGACTTGGAGGCGGGCCGCGTCTCGCAGGTACGTGGGGCGGTGCTCGCGGCGCCGGCGCGCGGCAGCCTTTCCCTGGCCGCGTCGGGCGGAGCGGAGGGGAGACGCGGCCCCGGGACCTGGGCGGGGGGCGCACCTGCCCTGGAGGTCCTGGAGGTCCTGCGCCCCGGGCTGCGCGGCCCCACGCGGGCAGAGGGCGGGCGAAGGCGGGCGGTGGCTGGCCCTCAGGGGCAGCAGGGTCACCCGGGGAGGGACCGGGCCCGGCGGAGAACGGGCCGAGAGCCCCCGGGGGTGGGCCCGAGCTGGGGCTTCCGCGTTCCGCCAGGGCCGCCCTCCCAGGGCCTCGGCTCCCTTTCCTCGGGGCGGGAGCGACGCCCCAGGTGAGGGCTTCGGAGGCTGCACCTGCGCGCCCTGCAGGGCTGCTGCCTGTGCGCCTTCCCCAGGTTGGATGCGCTCCCGGGGCTCAGGAGTGGGAAAGGTCGGGGCTCCGGTTCCCTGACCCAGCTCGGGGGGCCTCCGAACCCCTCCATGGTCCTTCTTCCTCAGAGTTACCCCGATGGGACTGTGTCTAAGCAGGTATGACCAGGACGTCGCAGAGAGCGTGTAAGCGGAGAGGAGTTTTTAAATGAGAATGCGCTGAAGTTGTCCTTTTAACTTCTTCAGCTTCTGCAAATGAGAACTTGTGTTTGGAATTAGGTGCAAGCCAGGATCAAGTTTTTTGTTTTTTCCCCTGGGGAAGAGAGGATTCAAACCTGAGATGATTCAAATCCTGCAGGTCTTAGCTGAACTTTACTAATTCAGATCTTTACCAAACAGCAGCTGGTAGGTAGGGTGCCATGATTTGAAAGTAAAGACAAAAAAAAAAAAAGGGAAATAGCAAACATCGTGACTTTTTGAAAATGACTTATTCACCCGTATTTTAAGTTTCTTCCTGTTTTAAGCAGAGAACATTTGCATCTTTAAACTTTTTATAATGCCAGAAGTTGATAGCTGATAGATGTTTTGGAAGTTTCTAAGCTATCAGTTAATTGTTTTGCACTAAAAAAAAATTTTTTTTTGGCTTGGCTGCCCTGTCCTGTATAGCTCAGTGGTTAGGACGTTGGCCCATGCATCAAAGGGTCCCTGGTTCAATTTCCCATCCAGGGCACTTACCTGGGTTGCAGGTTCCATCCCCACCTTCCCACGTGGGAAAGGCAACCAATTGATGTGTCTCACATCAGTGTTTCTCTCTCTTCTCTCTCTCTCTCTCTCTCTCTCTCTCTCTCTCTCTCTCTCTCTCTCTCTTTCTCTCTCTCTCTCTCTTTCTCTCTCTCCTCTCTCTTCCTCTTTCCCTCTCTCCTTTTCTATTTCTCTAAAATTCAATGGAAAAAATATTCTCAGGGAGTGAGGATTCACAACCACAACAAAAAACAATTTGTCTTGGCTGGTTAAATATCTTGTTTTGATTTTAGTGATTGTATATGGCATCTTGGGTGTGACCTCCTCATAAAGATCATTTGATAAATGCAAGTTGTATTTACTCTTTCCAAATAGTAGGCTTGTCAAAATTGTTTTCCCCACATTATCAGTTAAAATGTACATTACTTTTTCCTCATACTGGGAAGCCACATCTGAGTTTCTAAGTGCATTTGATAAAAATTCAAGTTTTCTTTTTGCAGCTTACTCTTACCAGGTTCATTTTCTGTATTGCTAAGGAACATATGTTTTGGGATACTTTAACCAAAGAGATCTCATCTCTGGATAGCAATTCTCTTTTAGTTGACGAATGTCTGAAATATCTATTTCATTTTTGCCTTTGAATGATCATTTAAATGGGCATAGAGGTCTAGGTTGACAGGTATGTTTTCTCAGGCCTTTGAACATACTATTCCATCATTTTGGGGTCTATGTGAGGATTTTTTTCCTTTGGTCGTTTTTGTTGGGATTCCATATGCATTTGTAATTTGGGAACATTTGTTTCTCTTCGATTCTGAAAATATTTTAGTTATTGTATCTTTTAATGTGGCAGCATATGTGGCAGGTTGACTCTGGGTCAGCGGGCAGAGATTTTTTTCAGATTCCCGTTCATGGAGAGTCTGCCTTCAGTTCTCTGTCACGCGTTGGGCCATGAGTCCCTTCTCCGCTCCTTCTTCTCCCAGGCGTCACAGGAAATGTGGGTTTCCAGTGTGGCTTCACTGAGGGCCGCAGGGTTTCAACTTCCTCCCTCATCAGGGACACCAGACGTCTGCAGCGTAAGGTGCCTCCACTGCCAGGCTTCTCCGACTTCCATTCTTCCCGGGGTCTTGGATAAATAATTCTTCACTACCCTGTCTGCTTTCGGAATCCTTCAAACAGGTGGCTTTTATACTTTGTCCAGACGCCCATCCCTCCTTTAGATATGACTCCCTACAGTCTAATGTTAGCTGTTGCCTTCCTCAGTGTCTTCCATTGAGTTCTCTGCCCCATGCTGTAATGTATTGAGGAACAAAAGGAGAGAAAAGTTACTCTGAACTTAAGTGTCAAGTTGTTAACTGTGGTTTTAGCATCAATAATTATTATTGCTGAAAACTCACCATGCTATAGGTGCCATATAATATTTGTATGAAGCAGCCCAAGATCTATGTTCTTATAAATTTTACATCTTAAAGCGACAAGGTCAGAAAAAATTAAAAATAAATGTGTTTGACCTTAACTTGTAGCCAGAAACAAATATATATATATTTCTTAAGATCTGTGCTATGTATTACAAAGTGGGAAAAAATAAAAGAATTTTGGTTGCCCAGTACAGTACTGAGAGGATTTTTTCAATAATGGATTAACCAGAAACACAATGGAAGAAATATAGTACCAAGTAGTAATAACTGTCTCATCTTGATCCTATTTTAGATGTAGGAACAAAACTAGATCAATAGTCTTTATGGGTTAGTTTCTATTGTCTCCTGTTTCTGCTCTTTTCATATTTATTATCTTCCTTCCTTTATTACCTGAATTGTTGTTGTTGTTTTTAATTGTGTACTGAAAATTCCCTTTGAAAAATTGTAGATAGACATTTGAGGCCCAGAATGATGTTATCATCTAGAAAAACGTCCTTTGCTTCTACAGATATCCATGAGCACTAGCATTCCAGAAATCATGTTAGTTAATTTTCGGAGATTAAAACTGTCTGAGCCGTCCAGACAAATCAAAGCTGTGCTGCAATCTCTCTGAGCCTTAGCGGTCTCATCCATGACTGCCCCGACTTTAGTCTTTACCCCCTGTCTTTCAAGGCTGTCAGAAGTGCTGCAGCTCACTGGAGTATGCTTACTGTGTTCAGAGTGAAAGAAGACAATACAGAAAGTTTTGGCAGAGAATCAGAAACTATAAAAAATAACATAGCAGATGAGAAAAAGAACCAGATAAAATTATAAAGATGAAAATTGCAATGACCAAAAAGGTTAAAAGCAGTGGATGGATTTAACAGTAGATTAAACACAGCCAAAGAAAGAATAATAAACTAGAAAATATTTCAGAAGAAAATATCTAGACTGGAACTTGAAAAGACTAAAATATGGAAAGAACAGGAGAGAATGAGATGTGGAGGATACAGCTAAACCAATGCTTAGGTGGAAATTGATGACCTTAAATGAGTATATGAGAAATGAAGAATGGCTGAAAGTTAATGCGCAAATATGTTCCTCAAGAAGTTAGAATAAGAAGAATAAAATGTAGAGGAAGCAGAAGTAAGGAAACAGTAAGATAAGGCTAGAAATTCATGAAATGGATAATAGGGGATCTATAAAGCAAGAAGTTTTTTTTTGAAAATGCCAATAAAATAATTCAAAATTGCAAGATAATTCAAAAAACCAGGCACAAAGACTCATCTAAGGAATAAAATAGGACAATTCATTATAGGTCCTGCAGACAAATAATAAGAGGACATCATAAGTAACTGTCAGTAACTTTGAAAATTTAAAAACAACAATAAAACACAATGTACCAAACTGACAGAAGAAAAAGAAAATCTGAATAATTCCATAGCTGTTAAATATGTTTAATGTATTTCACACACACATAAAAATAAGATAAACAAGCCAACAAGAACAACAAAAACGGCAGGCTCAGAAGACGGCCTTATTGAGTTCTAAAGGAAAAAAATTATAGAATGTAGATGCAGAGATTCTAAACAAAATATTGGTAAATAAAAGGTTAATACATCCAGACTAATTTGGGTTTATTCTAAAAATGCCAAATTATCTTAACACTGAAATTGATTAATGTAATCACCAGTGTTTATTAACAGGGTAAAGGAGGAAATTCATGTTATTATCTCAATAGATACAGGGAGAAAAAAAAGAATTTGATAAATTCAACATTCGGTAATGAAATAAAGGTATAAGGATTGGAAAAAGGAAGTAAAACCATCAGCTAGCTGGTGATACGATTGTATCCATGGGAAAATGTTTTTTAAACCTACAAACTGTGGAGTTACTACGTTAGTTCAGCAAGGTTGCTCAATGCATCATAAATGTATACAATATGCTGTCAAATACACTCACTCACTTGAGTCTCTTTTATTTGTAGGTGGAGTCACGGGACGATGCCACATGCTTTGTGGGCACTGTGGGTCCTGGGGACCGTAATCAGCCTGTTCAGGGAAGGGGCCCCTGGTCAGGCTTCTTCTCTGTCTTGTGACCCCATTGGGGTCTGCGATGGCCACTCTAGATCTTTAGTCTCCATCCCCTCAGGACTCATGGCAACTGTGAAGAGCCTTGACCTGTCCAACAACAAGATCGCCTACGTCAGCAACAGCGACCTGCAGATGTGTGTGAACCTCAAGACTCTGCGGCTGGGATCCAATAACATTGACACGATAGAGGAAGATGCCTTTTTCTCCCTGGGGAGTCTTGAGCATTTGGACTTGTCCTACAATCACTTACCTAATCTATCAGCCTCCTGGTTCAGGCCCCTTACTTCCTTGAACTTCTTAAACTTACTGGGAAACCCTTACAAAACACTTGGGAAAACATCTCTTTTTTCTCATCTCACCAACTTGCGAATCCTAAAAGTAGGACATAGTTACCACTTCACCGACATTCAGGAAAAGGATTTTGTTGGGCTAACTTTTCTTAAGGAACTTGAGATTGATGCTTCCAGTCTCCAGAAGTATGAGACAAACAGTTTGAAGTCGATTCAGAACGTCAGCCACCTGATCCTTCATATGAAGCAGCCTACTTTCTTGCTGGAGATTTTTGTAGATCTTTTAAGTTCCTTGGAACATTTGGAACTGAGAGATACTCATTTGGGCACTTTCCGTTTTTCAAAAGTATCCACCAATGAAACCAAGACAATTAAAAAGTTCACCTTTAGAAATGTGAGGATCAGGGATGAAAGTTTTAATGAAATGGTGAAACTGCTGAATTATGTTTCTGACACATTAGACGTGGAGTTTGATAGCTGTACCCTTGATGGAATTGGTGATTTTGACACCGCTATGGAAGATGTAAGTAAAATAGAGACATTAACAATACGAAGGTTGTATATTCCACATTTTTACTCCTTTTATGATCTGAGGAGTTTATATTCATTTACTGGAACAGTTAAAAGAATCACAATAGAAAACAGTAAGGTTTTCCTAGTTCCTTGTTCACTGTCACAACACTTAAAATCATTGGAATATTTGGACCTCAGTGGCAACTTAATGGTTGAAAACTCGTTGAAAAACGCAGCCTGTGAGTATGCCTGGCCCTCCCTGCAAACCTTAAGTTTAAGGCAGAATCACTTGAGATCATTAGAAAAAACTGGAGAAACTTTGCTTACTCTGAAAAGTCTGACTAACCTTGATATCAGTAAGAATAATTTCCATCCTATATCTAAAACTTGTCAGTGGCCAGAGAAGATGGCATATTTGAATTTATCCAGCACAAGAATTCAGAGTTTAACCAAATGCATTCCTCAGACACTAGAAATTCTAGATGTTAGCAATAACAGCCTCAGTTCGTTTTCGTTGTCGATGCCACAACTCAGAGAACTTTATATTTCCGGAAATAAGTTGAAAACTCTACCAGATGCCTCCTCCTTACCCATGTTACTAGTCCTGAGAATCAGCAGAAATACAATAAATACTTTCTCTAAGGAGCAACTTGATTCTTTTCAAAAATTGAAGACTTTGGAAGCTGGCAGCAACAATTTCATCTGTTCCTGTGAGTTCCTGTCCTTCACTCAGGGCCAGCAAGCGCTGGCCCAAGTCCTGATCGACTGGCCGGAAAACTACCTGTGTGATTCCCCATCCCATGTGCGGGGGCAGCGAGTGCGGGACACTCATCTCTCGGCTTCTGAGTGCCACAGGGTGGCTCTGGTGTCTGCCGTGTGCTGTGCCCTTTTCCTGCTGATTCTGCTCGCTGGGGTTCTGTGCCGCCGTTTCCATGGACTGTGGTACATGAAAATGATGTGGGCCTGGCTTCAGGCCAAAAGGAAGCCCAGGAGAGCCCCCCAGAGGGACCTCTGCTATGACGCCTTTGTGTCTTACAGCGAGCAGGATTCCCACTGGGTGGAGAACCTCATGGTCCAGGAGCTGGAGCACTTCAACCCTCCCTTTAAGCTGTGTCTTCATAAGCGGGACTTTGTTCCTGGTAAATGGATTATTGACAATATCATTGACTCCATCGAAAAGAGCCACAAAACCATCTTCGTGCTTTCCGAGAACTTTGTGAAGAGCGAGTGGTGCAAGTACGAGCTGGACTTCTCCCATTTTCGCCTCTTTGATGAGAACAACGATGCCGCCATTCTCATCCTGCTGGAGCCCCTGGAGAAGAAGGCCATTCCCCAGCGTTTCTGTAAGCTGCGCAAAATCATGAATACCAGGACCTACCTCGAGTGGCCCAATGATGAAGCCCTGCAGGAGGGGTTCTGGTTAAACTTGAGAACTGCAATAAAGTCCTGAGACCCCTCACTAAAGGCCAGTTTTGGACTGGTGGTGGTATTTATTTTATTTTTTAAAATGTATTTTTATTGATTTAAGAGAGGAAGGGAGGAGAGATAGAATCATCAATGATGAAAGAGAATCATTGATTGGCTGCCTCCTGCATATTCCCCTCCTCCCCCCACCCCCCCCCCCCCCCCCCCCCCCCCCCCCCCCCCCCCCCCCCCCCCCCCCCCCAGCCCCACTTGGGACAGAGCCTAAAACCTGGGTATCTGCCCTGACTGGGAATTGAATCTTGATCTCCTGGTTTATAGGTCAACACTCAACCACCAAGCCACGCTGGCCAGACTGGTAGCGATCTTTATATCACTAGCTGTAACTAAGTCCATTCAGACACAAAGTATATATAAACCACATGAGGATTTGCTTACTAAAACTGGTCAAGTTTTATCTAGAGTGCTGTTTTATAAAAACTACTAGCAGATTGAAAAAAAAAGGGGGTTTGGTTTTTCTTTATTCTGGGAGGTAATCAGGATCTAAGTCCATCATTGTTTTCTGAATTATCTGTAGCAAATGGTTTAGTTCATTAGGAGATTGCACAGACGAACAGAAGATTTCACATGACTGTAGTCAGCCCTGCTAGCGGACTCATCCATGCCTACCAAGGGTGTTAGCCAGCCCGCCATCTGTCTCCTCTTTGTGTGACTGCTCTCCTGGTCAAAAAGGCAAAACGTTAGGGTCACCCAGCCCCAGTATTGCTATTCCTAGAAAAAAAAATGTTGTGTGTCCCCATCAGACTTTACAGGAGACAAATTACCTAAAAAAGTGTGTGTTTTCATGTTAATTGGGTCTGTCTGTCTGTCTGGGTATTTGATAGGTTTCTTTAGCCATAGTTACTTGAGTGAGGGTACACAACACAAGATACAGTAAATTACGTTTTCCACTGAAAATCAAACTAATAAAGTAAATAAAATACTCAGTTTAGAAGGATTTGAAAGAAGTGGCCCATATCCTGACTCCTCTTCCTCCAGCCTCTAACCATAGGCGCAGTTCTAATTGGTCCCGAGTGGCCCTGGCTCTCAGCCCCGTCTTCTAGTCTATCTCCCCCGCATCATCGTGCTTTTTGTTTCTGTTTCTAAAAAAGGCCTTCATTTTTTTTTCTTCTGAAAATTTATAATAGTACCTGTGAGCTAAATACATTTTTAAACAAGTATAAACCTCCAGGTTCCTCATAATGAGAAAAAATACTTGTCACACGATTATTTTGAAAGATAGATAATATTTCCCTGTATTACTTTTTATGATGTAGATTTAATAACACATTAAATTTAATGCGATTCATGCTATTTACTGATTGGTACAACTACCTTCTTATGTGAAAGGAAGTGAACTTCCTTTGACCCTCGCTCAGTTCTCAGCAGGAACTGGGATTATGTGATTAATTGGGCTCTGGAGTCAGAAAGTCCTGGGTTAGTAGGTACATATCTTCGGGCAAGTTACTTAACTTGACCCAAAGTATTTTCCCTTCAAGTAGGGATAATAATATCGAGATCATAGGGCCTGATGTAGATATTAATGTACAATAATGTTCACTAAGTCACCATTCCCTCTGGAGGGGTGAGGAGGGCGAGAGGACCACGCCATGAGAATGAGAACCATGAGTTGGTTGCATGGGACATCAGGGATGCCTGGAGTAGATGTTGGCTATTATTTTCCAAGAAGTAATTCATTTCCTTACATATATGATTGACAAATGGATATTTTCCTGTTAAGGGAACTAGCAGGAATATAAGAGATCCTGTTGTTCACAGAAAAAAAATCGCAAAGCAGTAAGTTCATTAAGTGGAAGAGGCTATAATCCCTGGGACAGTCACATAATACTTCTCTCTCTCTCTCATACAAACTCCCAGGAGAGTGTTATGGAGGAAACAGCGGCCAGCCTAAGAAAAACATGGAAAAGTTCAGGAGAAGGAAACATGAGGAGGTGTTGCAGAAACCAGACACAATAATGCACTTTTTGCTTTACTTATATATTTCCTACATTAAACACAATGTTACTGATCATGAGAACTAGATACATTTAACATGGACTTGATCTGTTAGATTGAATTGCAATAATTTGCACAGCAATAGAAAAATAGCTTAAATTTATGCCCTAACCGGTTTGCTCAGTGGATAGAGCGTCGGCTTGCGAACTCAAGGGTCCCAGGTTTGATTCCGGTCAAGGGCATGTACCTTGGTTGCGGGCACATCCCCAGTAGGGGGTGTGCAAGAGGCAGCTAATTCATGTTTCTCTCTCATCGATATTTCTGACTCTCTATCCTTCTCTCCTCCTCTCTGTAAAAAATCAATAAAATTAAGAAAAATAGCTTAAATTTAAAAAATATTTTTAAAAGAATCTTTATTTTTCTGATTGTGAATGTTAAACATGTTCACTGTAGAAATTTTGGAAAAGAGATAAAATTATATAAAAGAAAATAAGAATCAGCTCTTATCCCTTCACCTGCAGGTAACCACAGATAACTGTGTAGTATATAGGTCTCTACTATCTATACTAATAAAAGGTATTATGCTAATTAGACCAGGTTGACTGGACATCTTCCTGATGTCTGATTTCTGGACAAAGCCATGATGGTGGGGGCAGAGGCAGTTAGGGGCAATCAGGTCAACAGGGGAGCAAACAGTTAGAGGTGATCAGGCTGGCAGGGGAGAGCAATTGGGGATGGTCAGGCCACCAGGGGAGGGCAGTTGGGGGCAACTCAAGTTGGCAGGGGAGCAATTAGGGGATAATCAGGCTGGCAGAGGAGCAGTTAGGGGCGATTAAGCAGGCAGGCAGAGGTGGGTAAGAGCCAGTGGTCCTGGATTGTGAGAGGGATGTCCGACTACCAGTTTAGGCCTGATTCTGGCAATCGGACATCCCCTGAGGGGTCCAAGATTGGAGAGGATGCAGGCTAGGCTGAGGGACACCCCCCTCTCCCATGCATGAATTTCATGCACTGGGCCTCTAGTTTTATATATAAACAGTGGTGAGCAAAAATTGGTCTACAGTTATGCATATGGAAAGCACAGTTTATTCCTGTATTATTATTTATTAATTATGGTGTTATATATATACTCGAGGCCCGGTGCACCAAATTCACGCATGGAGTGGGAGGTGGGGTGGTGTCCCTCAGGCCAACCTGCACCCTTTCCAATCTGGGACCCCTTGAAGGATGTCCGACTGCCCATTTAGGCCGGATCCCAGTGAGCAGTCAGACATCCCTTTCACAATCCAGAACTGCTGGCTCCTGACCTCTCACCTGCCGATTGCCCCTAACCACTCCCCTGCCAGCCTGATCAATGCCTAACTGCTCCTGTGCCAGCCTGATTGCCCCTAACTGCTCTCCCTCTGCCAGCCTGGTCCCTCCAAACTGTCCTCCCCTGCAGGCCTGGGTCCCTTCCAACTGCCCTCCCCTGCATGCCTGGGTTCCCCGCAACTGTCCTCTCCTGCAGGCCTGGGTCCCCCGCAACTGCCCTCCCCCTGCAGGCCATTTTGTGGCGACCATCTGTGACAGACATGGGGGAAGCCATCTTTGACCAATGGGGAAGCCATCTTGTGATGGTCAATTTGCATAGTACTCTTATTAGATAGGATATATATATATATATATATATATATATATATATATGTATATATATGTATATACATATATATGTATATACATATATACCTTTACAAAATTGGGATTCAATTATAAATACTTAAACTGCATAAAAAATAGCATCTTTTTTTCTGAGATTGTTTAGCTATTATCTAACATATTTCTGAACTCTGAGAGTCATCCAAAATTCCAAGCAAATTCATACTGGCTTACTTGCCTAGGGTTCTAAATTGTTCTAAAAGCTACTCTTATGCACCCATTCACTGAAGATAAGTGGTAAACACATCAGAGGTCAATTTATTTTATTTATTTTAAAAAATATATTTTTATTGATTTCAGAGAGGAAGGGCGTGAAGGAGAGAGAGAGAAACATCAATGAGAGAACATCATTGATAGGCTGCCTCCCCCATTCCCCCTACTGGGGATTGAACCTGCAACCCAGGCATGTTGACTGGAATCAAACCTGGGACCCTTAAGTCCGCAGCCTGACGCTATATTTGCTGAGCCAAACTGGCTAGGGGCAGAGGCCAATTTAAAGGCTCCTTCTTTTCCAGAAGAAAAACTAATTTTTAGTATTTTATCCAACTATGAGCTCTTTTATTTGTCAATAAAATCAAGACTATAAAATCAAGAATCTTGTTTTATCTCCTTAACCCTTGTACATTCCTGGTATGAAGTAAGTTTTGAATTGCCGAAATGTTTGCTGAGTAGAGAAATAAACCAGAGTTAAATCTTCTAGTAATCTGGATGCTGAACCAATCATAACACTGAAGCACTGGGCAATTTCACAAAGGCCAATTACCAACAGGTAGAGATCCTAGTGTGCTTCTTTGTCAAAACTATGAAGGAACTTTGCACAGCATTAAGTGCCTTGCCAATATTTTTGACAGTGGGTGTGTTTTTTTCTACTTTTTATGAATGTAATACCTTTAAATATTGCAGAGCAGATGTCTGGTGTTATGTATACAGCTTTGGTTGTTTAACAAATGACCAGTAATTGAAAATGAATTAATTTTGGGGAGTCTGACATATCTTTCATGGGTTAATTCTTTCTGACTGGTCTTTGATATTCTGTTAATTTTGTTCCCTCCTGCAAAAGGATTATTTTATTCTTTGAATAAACATTTATAGAGTGCCTATTACATACCAGGCTCTGCTGCAACTGCTGGAGATACAGTAGGGAAAAAAAAACACAAACAAACAGATAAAATTCTCTGCTTTCATGAAGGGAAAGACAAACAATAAACAAATCTATGATATGATTGCAGGTATGGATAACTGCTATGGAGAAAACAGAAGG
Source organism: Murina feae (assembly GCA_004026665.1). Classification (NCBI taxonomy): domain Eukaryota; kingdom Metazoa; phylum Chordata; class Mammalia; order Chiroptera; family Vespertilionidae; genus Murina; species Murina feae. The sequence goes on from PVJC01007014.1 coordinate 34,120, forward strand.
AGAGTATGGCAACAGAGTGACTGTGTGTGTGTGTGTGTGTACACAGAGTTGCAGGAAAGGTTAAGAGTGATTCTCTCCACTTCGGCGAAGCCCCTGGATGGGCTGCGTGCATTTGGCAGACGCAGGAAACCTGGCACAGCTCTGGCCCTCTGCCTGGGCTGTGGCACCCGGTCTAGAGGTTTCAGGTGTAATTGTCTTTATGGGAGGGTTTAGTGGTGCCAAAGTGGCCACGTGGTCACACGCATGAAGAGTACCCTTCAGTCGCAGATTATGTCACAGCTCTGCCGGCTTCTCTGAAGATGCCGAATTGAGCAGAAGGTGTTAGTCATCACTAAATGGTCTGTGTGCGAAGTGCTTTGCAAACCTCTGAAACACTCAACAGATGAGATCATTATCAGCCAAATCGGAGGAGGGATGCCCTTGGGGTGTTTGTAATGCCCTTGGGGTGTTTGTAATACACGTGTCGCATGTGTGGATCAGGAGATAATGGTAATGGGAAAGATGCAGAGCGGGCTTCGTTGGTTTATTTTGTTGTTCAGTTCTTTAAATTCTTTCCACATAGACAAATTGCCTTAGGTAGACCACCTAACGATTCTAAACTCTCAGAATCATCTCTAAAATTAAAAAAGGAATATCAATAGTAAATGTAGAATCAGGGATTTGAAAACATTCCAACATGCAACACTTTGCTTCCCGTATCATTCCAGCCCTAGTGAGTAGTTAATGCCTTGAACTATTCCTATCACCATGGGTTGCCAGGCTACCAAATAACGAAGCCAATCCAGGATTTGTCCATATAAAATGTGTGTGTGCTCCCAGCTAAATCTCAGTTAAGGAGGTTGCTCTGTATATGGCTAAATAGCAGAAATATTTATAAATATCATTTGCAAATATAAGCAATGGCGTGAAGGGACATTTCCTTTCAGAGGTCTGTGTGCTTATTTAAAAACTCCATACATGATTTTTATAGCATTGGTTATCATAATTATTTCTAACATACCTAATTTCTAATTATAAAAGTTGATACCACAATCCCAAACATAAAACAAGAATAAAAGGCAAGAGTCATACTGAAAGAAAGAGGAAGAGGGGAATGGCAGCACTGGAAGCCAAGGGCAAGGGAAGCTGCTATAACTGAGCAAAACAGCTCTGGGCTTTCCCGTAGGCAGCTTGTCAGAGGAGATTCATTGTATATTAAAAAGGGGAACTTGTGTTCATAGGTAAGATATACCTTTTCCTGGTTTCTTTGATAAATTGGGCCGAGGGGACTTACTACATCATATCTCTGATAGCAGTGTTACTCGCATGAAAGCAGGTTTTTCACATGTAGCTTTTTCTTCTATTTAGTTTCAGTGCAGAGAGCACCCACAATATTCAAAAGTTTATTCTCAGAAGACTGTAGAAAGAAACCGGTTCTTCCTTATTGTCTCACTGATCACTTAAGGTGACATTTACGATCACACTGTGACCAATTTTAAAACAAAGATTTATGTTCTGTGGTTTTGTAAGTTATTCACCCCAACGGTTCTGGGCTTGGCCTCCTCACACAAGAATTGGACTTTCAGGGAGAGAGTATGAAGGGGAGGAGGGGGTGTCGCACACTTTAGCTTCGGCTGTGCTTGCGCTGCACGGACTCACTGAGAAAGGCCGGCCTGCGGAAGGAGCTGGTGGCTGCTGCTATGTGAGGCTCTAAGGACCCAAAGACCCTTCAGTGCTGCCTGCTCTTCTGCCCGACAGGAAAGTCTTTCTTGGATTTTCAAACCTCAGAGCTTGGGGGCGGGAGGTTGCTGCCAACAGTCATTGCTAAAAGTGCACTTAGGGTTGGTGAGAGGCAGGAAACAAGGGTGAAGTCTGCTTTAACACGGTGCCGTGTAGGGGACTGAGGCTCAGAAAGTATAGGAAGGCTGTGTCTTCTGAGAAGAGAAGGTATTTGGCAGGTTGATACCAACCTCGCAATGCCTCCTGCTTAAAGCGGGATATTTTCATCCCGTTCACCCCTGGAAGAGATACGTGTACTATGGCCTTGAACCAGTGGGCTGAGGACTGAGTTTTTGCAGTCAGCTCTGGATGGGGCCATTACCTGCCTGTGCCTTAATGAGATTGGGGTTTATTTAGATGGGGATCCTGGTGTCAATAAAAATCCTAGTTGCTGCCATAAGCCGACAAAGCCAGTAGGTCTTCATTTCCTTTCAATATCATTATACTAGGGTTTAGCCTAAGAAAAAATGCGGGCATAGCAAGGAATTTAAAAAGCTAAAATTTGGGGGGCGGTGGGGGGGGCAGGGAGTGAAGCCCTGCTTAGTTCTGGAAATAATAAAATTTGGTACACCTTTAGAAATACTTTTCTATACTCTAGTTCACATTTGGGGCTTTTAAAATTAAAATTCCAATCTCCCTTTCTCTCTCTCTCTCTCTCTCTCTCTCTCTCTCTCTCTCTCTCTCTCTCTCTTTCTCCCCCCCCCCATCTTTCCACATATTTGCCTATCTTTGGCAATGTCCCATCACATTTCCACTAAAGCCCTTATACTGCACATATGGAATATAAAGAACAGAGTATGTCTCTTTTGGCACTTCAGTTCCTAACCAGAATAGTGGCAGACACAGGGGAGAAAAGAGACCAGTAAGTGGTTTTGATGAGGTAGGTGTTTGGGGAAAACAGTTTCTTGTTGTGGCTACAATGAAGATAATGGAAGTTTACACGGAGGAATGCAACACCAGAAACATTTAAGGTAACATTTCATAGCTTAGTTTTTAAAAGGATACGGGTTACTGATCATCCTCTTCAAATCAACCTTCTCTTTGCAGTAAGGGCAGGTCTGCTTTTTACCAACAATACACCAACCTCGGATGCAGAATTCATGAAAGCTCGGGCATCTTGTTAGGGAAGCTTCTAGATATGAAAGGCAAGGTTTGCTTTGTGAGGACATGCTGGAAATGATTCCATCTGTGGGGTGGAGGAGTGGAGGGTGAGAGAATAGCCGTCAGTCATGACCTGATTGTGTGCCTCACTTTTTGAGGGAGATCCTGGAGGACAGTGGACCCCCCAGGACTGAGCTTGGAGTCAGAGCTGCAGTAGCTTTATGGCCCTGAGGAGTTACCAAGCTTCTTGACTGCACTTCATTCCCACAAGAGCTAAATTAGATTAAGAATGTGAAAATGCTTTTCTATGCTAATATCTTACGTAAATGCATCATTTTATTTCTATGCCCAGCTTACCGTGCATTTCTCATGCATTTCCCATAGCATTCTACTATTCTACTCTTGTGCACTACTCACTATCTATATGTGATCAGACTTGTCTTAGGCACTTAGATGGATTTAAGATATTTGTGGTCATAAACTTATAAATCTTTCTATTAGTTTCTTACATTTTTTATTACTGATAAGGAGCTGGTTGTTTTTAATAAAATATAAATCTAGGCATTTATAAATTTACTTGAATACAGCCCCTTATCTACAAAGTCTGACCCTTTGCCTCCAAAGTTGAGAGTGAGCCCTATATTTCCACAGCACTATGTGCCACACTGTATCATGACTGTCCGCTTACATATCTCTTCTGGACCATATGCTACATCTCATTCATCTCTGTCCTCAGCACCTTAGGCAGAGCCTTAGTGCCTACATATTGCATGAATATTTGAATGAAACACTCAAAGCAAATTGCTTTTGCAAATACATTTACCCAGGTTCTGCGACATTGTTGATTGGGGTAGGATGATGACCTACAATGAGACCCATATATTGATTAATTTATTTCTATGGCCATTGGTCTAATGTGGCTTTCTAGATCAAGATCTCCTCATTTACTGCCTGGCCTACCATACATCCATGTGACCAGCAATGATATAGAAGGCCCTGCCTCACAAATGGAGGGTCGTGGATTACATATGCACACATGTACAACAATTCCCAAGGTGGAGAGAGAAAATATTTCCACTTGCAAAGGGCAGTAGGGGCTCTGTTCAAACATTAAAAAAGTCAGTCGTATTTAAAACGAGCCAGACTTGGAAAATTTCCATTAAGAATGGTAGTTTTTTGGGGGGGAAAGGTATCCCCCTGAAAAACCAACATCGAGTTCCATATGGGATATCTTTGTTTCTTACCTTCACGTGTTAAGGCTTAAATGTTGGAGCAAAGTTTCCTATGACATTTCAAATGCATCTGATCCAGTGTTTTACTCTCAGGATCTAGTAAGTGTAACCTCTCTGGATTAAAGAGAACTGAGTCATAAGCGCTGCACATCTAGGGTTTTACTGACTGAGGTAGGTGGGCTTTGCAGGCAAGAGGCAGATGGTTTAACTGCCTCATAATGCCAGAGATTTGAACTGAGTGTATCATAATATTGTAAAATCGGTATTATGCTATAAGGTAAAGTATTATGTACTTAGAAAAGAGTTAAAATACTGGTTGTTGGCCAGCCCAAGCACAACTTTGCTATCCAGAGGCACATGCGTAGGCAGCACAGGCTGCCTCACTCAGGGCTCTTGCTCTCTCCTCAGTAGTTACTGGAGTTCCCAGAGAATGCTGGTCTCCAGGCCTGGGCTTGACTGGTCCCTAACATCCAAGATCCTTCAGCCAGTAGATGGCTGTTTGGGGCAGAACTCATAGAGGAGTCAAATGGTCCAAGAACTCGGTGCTAACATTTTGGTTCCTTCTTTTGTAATCTACAGTGTCCTGCTGCTTGTGGCATTATCCTCTTTGCAAGACCAAAGCTGATATTTTCCTGTACCCATTACCACCAATGACATAAGCAGTTTCCTAGGATGACAAAGCAAAACACACCTTGTCGTTCTTGGTCCTGTGAGATTCAGACATGGGGCTCCTCTAGCATAGTCCCGAGTTCCTCCTTGCACCTAAAACTTGACTCTTTTCCTCACCCCAGAACCCCCTTCTTTCCCTGGTCCTTCTTGGATACCTGTTCACTTATGGCTTCACCAACGGTCCAGCCAGCATCCTATACAGATGCTGAGGCTTCCTGTCCCTGTGACACTAAGATTCCTTTTTAAAAAGGAACTAACTGGAGCAGAAGGTTCACCTTGAATTAGCAGTTCAGTATTCAGCAGGGATGATCAGAAAGTCTCAAGAAGCAAGATGGGCAGAAGGATAAAGGCCTGGGAACTAAGCAAAGCAGGGGAGATGGGGACAGGAGGAGGAGAGGAAGGGGGTAGGCGAGGAAACAGTCTTACCTGACTTGCCACCTCCCATACCCAACACAGATTATTTGAAATTTGCCTCCCAGGATCACTTCACGAAGACCAAATGGTTTCCCATGAAAAGGATACACATGATTGCAGGAAAGCTGGTAAGTGTTTTCAATGAGCCCTTCTTCATCGAGCTCCACAATGATCTTTTGTCCACAGACAGCACAGATGCTGCCTGACAAACTCCTTGTGGGCATCCCACTGTCGCTGTAGAACTGTTGGGAGAAATGCACAAAGCATTGTTGAACAGGAGAGCACAGACCACTCTCTGAACACAAGGAAGACACTGCCAGGCTTAGGGACAGGGAGTCTTTACTGCTTCCTTGTTGGTTTAGAACTTAAAACACTTTTTTCCATAGGAACAATGCTAGTCTTGTGAGGTTTCCAGACAAAAATCCACAGAACCCCAAATAGACCCAAAGTACATTGCTAAGCATAATCTCCACTGTAATCTTTCGACAAAGAAATCCTTCAAGAGGAGCAGTTTCTATGCAGGGATGTAGCTCAGAATCACACAGGAAGCTTTTAAGCTTACCCAGATTCATAGCTCTGGAGTAAACCCAGACATCTCAAAATCCTCATGTAATTATAGTGCCTACATACACACACACACACACACACGCACACCCATCAATTCAGGTCACTGGGGGCTATTCCAAAGGCTTGACGCAGTGCCTTTACATATTTGGTGACCTGTAGTGAAGATGACATAGGATGGGTGTGATCAGATGAGAAGACTCCAGAAAGTTGGTGCTTCAAGACTTGGTTGCCTTGCTAGGTTAAATCTCTTCTTCCTGACCCACTGGACAAGAGGGGCATACAACTCTCCTCTTCCCCTCTTGCCCATCAGCAAGCACAAGAGGCCCTGGGAGTTTTTTTTTTAAAGGGATATGGGTTCTGTTTTTTGTTAGAGGAACTGGGAGTGAAAATGCTTCCTCCTTTGTTGACTTTACACCTTGTAAGAAAGGCAGTTGGCCTACAGATGGCACATGGCAGAGAAATCCCAAAAGGTAATCTTGTTCCAGCATTTCACCACATAAGTTGGATTCCAAGCTCAAGGAAAAGGGTAAGATAGAGGCTATGGAGGTGGGTGGAAAGGAAATCAAGATAACGTCCACTTAGTCCTGCCCCATAAATGGAGAGAAAGAACAGTCCACATGTTCATTCTTGCCCTCACACTAGGTTTTCCATTTCAGATCTGGCTGTGTACCGAGAGACATGGCTGAGAATTCCTGAAACCACGGAGTCAGCCCTGCAGGCTTTGGTTTATATTTAAGAGATGTGCATGTGTCAGGCACAGATAAATGCTCCTAATATCTGACTGAAATCTATCTAACCAGCAAGTATGTCCATTCTGAGTTTTATTTTTAAGAGAGTAAAACTATTAGGACTTGTTTTTTTAATTCCAGGGAACAATATACAGTCAGAATTACATTTAACACACTTTTTATATTGTTTACTCCTTCAAATGCTATACAACAATAACTGATCTTTATGATGAGTATTACCCCAAGGCAGTGGTTGATTCTAAAGTGTTTCAGTTGCATCAAATATGACTTTTACTTGTAGTAGGCAGAAATAACGGGTTTTTGGTATTGTTGAATTTTTAATCTTTTAAATAATGGCAATTGGAGTATGCTAGGTATGGTTACTTCCAAATAATTGGTATATTTTATTTTAAAAGATGCCTTATTTTCTAACCACTTTATATCAATGAGAAATGTATTTTCTAATTAATTAGCAAAGATAATTTTTGGTGCAAGGAGAATCCAAGGAGCAATTGGGCTGAGAGAACCAAGAAAGATTTATTGATTTCTGAAAATGGATGCAAATATGGTGTCAGATGAGACTATTTCTCCATGGACAATAAGTGGTTACGAATAATAAAAGCAACACTTACCCCTGTAGTAGAAGCCATGTAATCTGAGCAGATCTCTGCAGAGTCTCTCCCCATTATGCCATAGTAGAGGCCATAGAACAGAGACACAATGCCAAAATCCATGGCATCTCTAGCCTTGATTCTATTGAAAATAACAGGACAAGAAAATAAGAATGTGGCACTTGGGGGCGGGGGGCGGGGGCAATGGGAGTGCTGCAGCTAGGAGAATATTTCCTGCCACAGTATCTAATAGAAACTTGGGGTTAATTTTTTTTTCATTCATTGGTGTAGTTTGCCTTTTTGTTAATGAAAAAATTTTAAATTCTCTACATTTCCCTAAACTTTTACCACTCAGTGCTAAGTGGACAAAATAATTCTTGAAAGTCTAAATGTTCATTAAGATCGCAGTCCTTAGACACGCTGATTCTAACCAGCGGTTCTCAAGCTGGGCTGAGCATATAAGAACCTGGGCAGCAGTTACATCACACTTTCTGGGGATAAGGCCTGTGCAGCAATATTTTTGGAAGTTCTATGGACCCCAGGCATCCCAATGGGCAGGTAACATTCCAAACCTCTTTAACAGGGCAATAGTTTTCAGCCCTAAATATAGATTAGGATCACCTGGAGAGATTTAAACTAGGCTGATATGTGAGCCCTCTTCAAGGGTTCTAATTTCAGTGGCCTTGGGTGGGGTCTGCACAGAAGTGCTTTTTAGGAGCTACATAGATAACAACTATAACACAGTTGGGCTGAGAATCTCTGCTTTAGACCTCAGACTTTACAGAATGCTTTCAAATACTTGATCTGACCTGAAAATATTTGAGACAGAGTCAAGAATCAACCTCAAGTTTTGAGGCCTTTTGCAACTATGCCATAGTTGTCAGGTATTAGTCAAACATTTTTTTCGCAAGTTGGATTATATTTCAAATACAATAGGATTCTCTATTAGAACCCCCTTTCTTTTAAAAGTGAGAGATCCTTTTTTAAAAAAAAGTAAAAAGTCTCTAATTTAATTTCTAAATCTTAATCATTGCATATTTGTTTTGTTGTCTATCAACAGTCTCAATATTAGCAGTGGGCCTGGGTGGGTCTGATAGAATTGGGAAGGCAGTGGAGAGGAGTTGGGTAGTGTGTCTCAGGAACCTTCTTCTGAGTGTTTTTAGGCTCTGTTAATCTGGAAATGTAAAGGTAGAGAGTTTGTAGACTTAGAGGGTACAGATCTTTGGTGATGTGACTTGGGAATTCCAACACAGGTGGCAGCTTCATCCTTTCAAGATTTGCCTGGGTATGTATGTATATATATCCTAGCTAATAAAGAGAGAATATGCTAATTGACCCTCATGCCATCAGAAAGATGGCAGCATCCACAGCCAATAAGGTGGGAAATTTTTAATTGACTGCCCTGCCCTCAAAGATGGTGGCGCCCACAGCCACAAGATGGCCAGCAGGGGAGGGCAGCTGAGGGTGATTGGGCCTGCAGGGGAGGGCAGTTGGGGGTGACCGGGCCTGCACGGGAGGGCAGCTGGGAGTGATCGGGCCTGCAGAGGAGGGAAGTTAGGGGCAATCAGGCTGGCAGAGGATCAGTTAGATGTTGATCAGGCTGGCAGGGGAGTGATTAGGGGGTGATCAGGCTGGCAGGCAGGCGAGTGGTTGGGAGCCACCAGTCCTGAATTGTGAGAGGGATGTCTGACTGCTGGCAGTTGGACATCCTGTGAAGAGTCCCAGATTAGAGAGAGTCAAGTTGGACTGAGGGACAACCCCCAACACACACACCCAGTGCACAAATTTTGTACACACTAATATATATATATATATATATATATATATATATATATATATATATATTTATATTTATATTTATATTTATATTTATATTTATATATTTAAATGCTTTATTTATCCTTTGTAGCCCCCCACCCCCATCCCAGGCTCTCACTACACTATAGTCTGTGTCCATGAGTTATATGCATGTATGTATACAAGTTCTTTGATTAATCTCTTCCTACCCACCCCTGCCTTCCCTCTGAGATTCGACAGTATGTTCCATGCTTTTATGTCTCTGGATCTATTTTGTTCATCAGTTTATTTTGTTCTTAAGATTTCACATATAAAGATCTAAAGTGAGATCATGTGATACCAGTCTTTCTCTGACTGATTTATTTCATTTAGCATAATACTCTCTAGGTCCTCTCATGCTGTCTCAAAGGGTAAGAGATCCTTCTTTTTTACTGCTGTGTAGTATTTTCTTGGGTAACTTTACAACTAGGAGTGTGGGAGGAGTGAAGGTTATCTTCCCTTCAAGTACAAGGGAGCAGGTGTCGATAAAAAGTACAGTAGCAAACTCATGGCTCCACAGAAGAGTATCTCAGTGCAATGATAATCAACAACATTTCAGAGGAAAAAAAATAATTCCTTCCCAACCTGAAGGGTTTTAAGGCCTTGCTATGCCTCATTGCAGGAGAAGTCATGGTTAAGGATCTTATGAGATAACTAGAGGCACAGTGCACAAAAATTTGTGCACTCGGGGATGTCCCTCAGCACAGCCTATGCCCTCTAGCAATCTGGGACCCCTTGGGAGATGTCCACCTGCTGGCTTAGGCCCGCTCCCCAAGCAATTGGGTCTAAGCTGGCAGCCAGACATCCCTCTGGCAGCCTGGGGGCCCTCAGGGGTTGTCCAGTTGTCTGCAGGGAGCAGGCCTAAGCTGCAATCGGACATCCTTAACTCTGCTGAGGAGGTGGGAGAGGCTCCTGCCACCACTGCTGTGCTGGCAGCTGGCAACCTGGCTTGTGGCTGAGCAGAGCTCCCCCTGTGGGAGTACACTGACCACCAGGGGACAGCTCCTGCATTGAGTGTCTGCCCCCTGTTGGTCACTGTGTGTCATAGGGACCAGTCATTCCCAGTGGTTCTGCTGTTAGGGTCAATTTGCATATTATTCTTTTATTATATAGGATAGAGGCCTGGTACATGGGTGAGGGCTGGCTGGTTTGTCCTGAAGGGTATCCCAGATCAGGGTGGGGTTCCCGCTGGGGTGCCTGGCCAGCCCAGGTGAGGGGCTGAATACCATTTTCAGGCTGGCAACATCCCCTTCAGGGAGGGTTGTCCTGCTAGGGTACCTGGCCAGCCTGGGTGAGGGGCTGATGGCTGTTTGCAGGCTGGTCACATCCCCTTCAGGGAGGGGGTCCCTGCTGGGGTACCTGGTCAACCTGGGTGAGGGGCTGATGGCTGTTTTAAGCGAGACTGGCTGGAAGCTGGTATCTGGGATTTATTTAACTTCTAAAATTGAAACTTTGTTGCTTGAACTGGAGCCCAGGTCGGGTTGCCCCTGACAACCCAGGCTCCCAGTGCTTCCTTGAGCCCAAGGCTGGAAGCAGGTATCTGAGGTTTATCTTCTGTAATTGAAACTTTGTTGCCTTGAGCGGAGGACACAGCTGGCCTAGGCAGACAGAAACCTTAGCTTCCTCTGCCGCCGGGGTAAGCCTCCTACTTATTCCAGCTCCATGGCTGCCGACCGCCATCTTGGCTCGGTTAATTTGCATATAGCCACTCTGATTGCCTGGTGGGTGTAGCTTAGATGTAACAGAGTGAGGATCAATTTGCATATTATTCTTTTATTAGATTAGATAGCCTTGGGACAACATAGTTTCAAGTGACTTAATAAAAGCTCTTAACAATATTTTTGTATTCACTTAAAGACAGTAATACAGGCAGTATGCTAAAGAAAGAAATCAGTGTCTTTCTCTGTCTTAAACTAGCAATAACAGATCTGTACAGTTACTTTCTATCCCTTTCCAGCTGGAAAGTGGTAGGAGCTCCTGTCCTGACAGCTTCACGAAGTGCTTATGAAATGGGATTGTGCTGTTGCAGTAGAAAGAGTCCCTTCCACCAGGGCTGACGCTCTCTCCCTTCACCTCCTTATTTTATGAGTTAAGGGTTGCTAATCTTTGCCTTTCAATTTCTGTTATGGCCACGGAGTGACTTCGATGTGAGTGACATCTAGCAAATGTTTATGTGAGCTGGTGTCCATAGCTCTGTGGTGTGACTGAACCCCTTTCCTGAACACAGGCTGTTACACAGCCTCAGCTCTGCCGGTGAGGGCCTTCTCCACTGCACATCTCAGCCATCCTCTCCCCAATGGGAACTTGGTCTGAGTCATAGATATAATGATCCCGATTTCCTTTATTTCCCCCAAGATTTTCTGGCTCTGTTATCTCGTTACTTCCCTTTCAATGTCTAAGCACTCAGTTTCCTCCTTTTCCAACTGTCCCTAGCAAAAGGGACTTCATGAGTACTAGAAACAAAATTCCAGAGCTGTACCGTCCAATGAAAATATAGATTGGAAACTTGGCCAGTGTTCTAAGTGGGTAGAGCATCAGATCCCTTGGACTGAAGGATCTTGGGTTCAATTCCCAGTCATGGGCATGTAACAGGGTTGCAGGTTCCATCCCCAGCCCAGGCAACCAATCATGTGTCTCTTTTACATCAGTGTCTCTCTCTCCCTCTCTCTCTCTCTCCCTCTCTCCCTCTCTCCCTCTCTCCCTCTCTCCCTCTCCTTCTCCCTCCCTCCCTCTTCCCATCCTCATCCCTTCCACTTTCTTCAAAATCAAATGGAAAAAATATCCTCATTCTTTGGGTGTGGATTTAAAATCAATCAATAAAAAGAAAGTGAAAAATATTCATCTGTCATAAAAGTTGTTGCATGCATTGGTATCTTCTCAATAATTTACGTGGATCTTTAAGCTGTATAACTTCCTTTGGAATGTACTTTTTCTAGGTGGAGTAAGGAGGGGTGTTTTTTTTTAAAGGCAAATAAACAAGATATAGATACAGAGAACTTGACCAGATGAATGTCCCAAGCAAGTGCTTGGAGATATTAATGTCTTCATTGGAGATACTTACTTGAAAAATAAATGAAGTCCACTCAATGAAAATATGATAGCCAAATAACCCACAACACCAAATGTGTAGCTGAGTTTATAGATGAGAAGAAACCATTTGTAGACCAATCTGCGGAGTGAAAAATGGGGTGAAACACAGAGCATGATATATGATAAAGTATTTCATCTTTTTCAAACATTGTCCTAGGTCAGTTTTGAGTTTCTAAAATTTTATTTATTATGTAATACAAAGAACGTAAGTATATTATATCAGCTACCATGTACATGTGCTTCTATGTTTATGCATATATAAATTCATTGTAATTCACCCATCTTCCTCAAGTAAAAATGGCCTTCACAGATGGTTACTCCACTTGGGATCCTGCCTCCTCCTCCCCCTCCTTTTCCCATTTGGCTCCAGGGTTAATTAGCTTACAGTGCTTTTGGTAGGAGCACTTTGGAGGGACAAGCAAAGTTGAGAGGAGAAGTGAAGAGGAGACAGCACCTCCTCCAGGAATTACTCTTCCTCCTGCTCCTGCTGCTCCTCCTGCTGCCCCCTGCCCCAAAGCAAACAACCTCAGCCCTCATCCCATCTCTTCTCCATCAAAGAGCCCCTCCCCTAGCCCTGGGATGAACTTGCAAGAGTGCTTCAGCCTCGTTTTGTTCTGCTCCTTGGGTGCCCTGACCATGACCTCTCTTAAGGCCTTTCCTTCTTCCCAGAGGGCCTCAGTGGGGAAGTGAGAGGATGGAGATGGAGGATGGAGTGGAGATGACCTAGAAGGGAACCCTGCACCCTGTTCGTTCCCCTTATCCCTGGCAGTAAAACCCTTAGAAAAAGCTATGCAATGGGCCACAAGGCTGCTTCATTCCTGGGAGGATGTGGGAGGAGGTTGGCGCCCAGTTACATTCCTGGTGTGCCACCATATTAGTCCCCTCATTCCAGCTGTGAGACAGGAATAGGTGGTGGAAAGAGGAGCCATGAGCTGGAAGGCTATCTTTGGTGACCAGAGACATTAGGCGGTGGTTGGACTGTTGCTCTCAAGGGGGAATAATGGTGGGAGGCCCTGCTTGCCTCTCAGTCCTTTCTTTCCTCATCCTCCTGAAGCCCCTCTCCTGCCTTCTAACCAAACTTCACTGAGAATCTCACTCCAGAAACCTGACCCCACCCTCTCGCCTCCAACCCTGGAGCCCTGTCCTCAACTCTCCCACTGCCCCTGGCTTCTTTCCTGTTGGAGCCATTGAATCAAATGTTCTGTGATATTACTGATGTAGTGGTTTTGAAATATATATATAACAGGCCCAGTGCACAAAACTTTGTGCACTGGGGGGTGGGGGGGGGGGGCGTTCCTCAGCCCAGCCTGTGCCCTTTTGCAGTCTGAGACCCCTCGGAGGATATCCACCTGCTGGCGTAGGCCCGTTCCCTAGGGGATTGGGCCTAAGCTGGAAGTCAGACATCCCTCTGGCATCCCGGAAGCCCTCTGGGGATATCTACTTGCCAGTAGGGAGCAGGCCTAAGCTGCAGTCGGACAGCCTTAGTGCTGCTGAGGAGGTGGGAGAGGCTCACACCACCGCCACTGTACTGGCAGCCATCAGCCTGGCTTGTGGCTGAGCAGAGCTCCCCTGTGGGAGTGAACTGTCCACCAGGGGGCAGCACCTGCATTGAGCATCTGCCCCTGGTGGACAGTGTGTGTCATAGTGACTGACCAGTCATTCCCAGTTGTTCTGTTGTTAGGGTCAATTTGCATATCACCCTTGTATTATATAGGAGATATATAAATTTTTTTTTCCAGAGAGGGAGAGATGGAAATATCAATGATGAGAGAGAATCACTGATCAGCTGCCTCCTGCATGGCCCACTCTAGGGGTCGAGCCTGCAACCAGGGCATATGCCCTGTATGGGAATTGAACCATGACCTCCTGGTTCATAGGTTGATGCTCAACCACTGAGCCATGCCAGTTGGTTTTATGTAATGTTTTGATGTTATTTTAAATGGTACCCCACTTCATTGAGTTCCAGTCAGAAAGGACTTTCTGAAACATGTTTTAAGTGGGGGTTGTGGGCTAACCGGAGAAATGAATTGTTATTTACATAATTTCTGTGGTGAAATGCTTGCTTCATTTCAAGCAACTCACATACAAGGGCAGTCGAGAGGTGTGGGGAGGAGGGGGTAGCACACTTCCTCCTCCAGGTATAATCCTGCCTGAGGGAAGCCTCAGCAATGTGGAGTTACAAGGAGGAGCAGGAAACTTGTAGGAGGTGACTCCAATCACCGTGAGGCTGTGTCATCACTATGGGGGCCAGAGTGGCTTTGGGGCCAGAGTGACCCCCTGGGCTGTGGGGTTGGTCCTTTTGCTTTGCCAGTGCTGAGCAGTTTGAATCTTTGCTTAGTGCAGCCAGATCAAGGTGCAAGTTTGTGCTGCTTAAAGGAGCAATGATGGGAAAAATGGCCAACCTCGAGAGGAGCTCCCTCTTCACCCCAAAACACCAGCGTGCACCAGCATGCGGTTCCGTGAACCCCACACATCCTCTCTCTACCTGAAGGGCCCCTCTCCAGGTGGTGCCAGCACCTGAGGTGTTCCTAACAACTTCTGTAAATGCAGGGTTTCTCTGTGCAAAGCAGTCTATTGATGTAACTAAGCCACAGCCTGCTGTTGGGAGCAGGGGATTGGCATTCCGGCCATCGTTGGGTTGTTTCTGAGCTCTGCCACTTACTACCTGGGGGACCCTGGCCACCCTACTCCACATTTCTCCCTATGACTGCTCACTTACAAAGGGAGGATGACAACATCAGCTCCTAAAGTAGTTCTGAAGGTCGTGTGAGATAATGTATTAATGTTTCAAAGACTTGGCACATTAAATGCTTAATGTGTCATATTATGGTTAAGGATGTATTAGATTTTCCAAATATCACCCACTAAATTTTCCTCCTTTTCGGGGTACAGGTTCCCAGAGTCCAGAACTTCCTTGCTAATTTGATTACAGATAAGCCCGGACAGAAACTGGAGTAGGGCTTCAGAGCAGTGCCCACAAAGACACTTCATGGGATCAGGCCACGCTCTTCGAGGCCTATTTTTGAGCCTGAACATTGCTTGACAGACAACCTGACTGTAGTAGGTTCAACCCACTTCTCCTTCTCGGTGACTCTGCCCCTCAGCCGGGGCTTGGTGTGCTCTCAGGGAGGAACAGCCGGTTTTTAAGCTGTGTTGGTGCCAGAGACCACTCCTCCGGGGTTTGCCTTCTGCACCACGCACATTTGCTGTAATGTGATGACTAAGCAAAGATCCATAAAGATCCTTAGGCCCGCTACCTCCACGCAATGAGGTTCTTTGTCCTGACTGCTTTTCTGAAAGAGAAGGGGCCCTGATTAGCCTCTTCCTTTGTTTCTCTCCAAGCGGCATCTGGGTCTGCTTCACATGTGAGTGGAGTGGCCTGGCCCTCAGACTATGGCAGGGCTCAGAGCTCTGCAGGCAGGAAGAAGCTGACATGGATGCACTGTGGGCACAAGAAGCAGAGGCATGGAACCCCGGCCATTTGAGCTATAGGAGCCATGGGGGTAATAAGGCAGCACTTGGGTATTTCCCGGAGTGAAGTTCTCGGCATTGAATGAGCTGATGTGCTCAGAAGGACTGCATTTCACTAGAGGAATGCATGATGCATTGGGAAAGAGAACTTTTCATTGAAATACAATATACTGTATTTTCTGGAGTATAAGACTACTTTTTAACCCAGGAAATCTTCTCAAAAGTCGGGGGTCGTCTTATATGCCGGGTGTCGTCTTATGGGGTGGGTGCTGAAACTTTCGAGCTGGACTGGAAAATCTGCAGTCGGTAGGGGGAGCTCAAAAATGGCCGCACTCCATTTCAGTGGAGCTAGACGGAGACCGCAAGTGTCTCTGGTCGGTTCCTTTTTGTGCCGCATACGGTCTCCATCAGGACTTTTTAACCCAGGAAAATCTTCTCAAAAGTTGGGGGTCGTCTTATACATCTAGTCGTCTTATGCACCGGAAAATACGGTAGGTTATATCCAGGGGATGAAAAGAAGTACACCTCAATTCATCCAAAACTTAGATCACATCACAAGTCTTAAATAACTTACAACATCCTGTAGGAAGAAGGGTCTCAGCTGACCATTTGCTGATGGGGGAACCAGGTCCTTACAAAGACTAACACCTCAAACTGGCCAGTATAAAAGTCTCCTAACACTACCCCAAGCACTTCTCAACATGGGATTAAAGTGCTCAGAAGCCTAAATTAATTTATTTGAATTTCAATCTTTTTTATTTCATGTATTGATCTAATTTCTTTTACTGCATGTTTTTCCTTCTCCATACTAAAAGGAAAAGCTGATTTTGTCTCTCCCCCCTTTTTAGAGGATTAAATACAAACATCTGAATGGATAAATAATCCTAAAAATATTTTACAGGCGTTTATGACTTATTTTTTGACAAAAATCAAAATCTGGCATTGTCATATTACCATTAAACACTTTACCTATTTTCTCTTTCTCCTATTTCAGTTTTAGCTGGAATTGGGTTCAGATCTTATCTAAAGAACAAGGAGAGGCAGAGCAAGCTTGTGGGCACATTATAAGCACTTTGGAAAGATGTGAATAATGTGATGAAATTATATATATGTCCAGAGGTTGACAATGGTCATGAAAATGATCAATGGAATTTTAAAGCCTCCTTTGTTATGAGAGTAATAAGTCATTTCTTATGATTTATCAGATATAAACCTCATGCAGAGTTGTTAAAAATACAGACTTCTAACTCTTGCTCTCATAAAATGTGTGCGACAACTTATAGTGAAATAAACAAAATGCTGAGTTAAAAATAAACATGCAAATAGTGCTCTAGAAAACTTAACAGTTTCACTTCTCTTTCTCCTGGCTTTCACGCTTAATAGCTAAAGTAATAAACTTTACAGGCATGTCTGAATCACCATTAAATAATGAATGTGAACTGACAGTAGAATGGCTAATCTCCAAACAGTTTTGTTATTGAACACAAACACATAAAAAAATAACATCCTCCCTCCCTGCCCCCTTCCAGGAAAATGGAAAGTAAATATACTTCTTAGTGTTTACAATAAAGGGGATGGCAGAGAAGAAACAAGTAGAATACCTACTGGGGTGTTCTCCCGGAGAGGGGCTTTCAAGTAGCTCTGAAGATGATGTAACTGGTGATAACTGAGAACATTCCCCACAGAGACAGAAACCGCCACCAGTAAAGTTTTATTGTGAAATACAAAGGGACAACCCACATCTGCAACAGGGTCACCAGCTGTTAGAGAAATGAACAGAAAGTCTCTTTCAATGACTGAGGGCCCAGAAGAGCATGCCCATCTAATCTAATAAAAGAGTAATATGCAAATTGAACCTCACTCCGTTGCACCTAAACCACGCCCACCAACCAAGCCACGCCCACCAGCCAGTCAGAGCAGCTGTATGCAAGCAAATTAACCCAGCCAAGATGGCAGCCAGCAGCCATGGAGCTAGAGCAAACAGGAGGCTTCCGTTGCCTGCCTAGGCTGGCTGGGCCTCTGCTCAAAGCAACACTGTTTCAATTATGGAAGCCACGGAGCTGAAGCAAACAGGAGGCTTCGTTGCCTGCCTAGGCCTCCACTCAAGGCAACAAAGTTTCAATTATAGAAGATAAATAAACCCCAGAAACCTGATTCCAGCCAGTCTCGCTGAGATGTTGGGTCAATGGGAGCTGTGGGCAGCCTGCAAATGGCCTTCAGCCCCTCACCCAGGCTGGCCAGTCACCCCAGTAGAGACTCAAACCCTGAAGGGGGTGCAGGCAGCCTGAAAACGGTCCTCAGCCCCTCACCCAGGCTGGCCACACCCCCATGGGGTGAGGGTCCCCACTAGAAGGCTTGGCCAGCCTGCAAACAGCCATCAGCCCCTCACCCAGGCTGGCCAGGCACACCAGCAGGTGGACATCCCCTGAGGGGTCCCAGACTGTGAGAGGGCACAGGCTGGGCTGAGGGACCCCCCAAGTGCACAAATTTTTGTACACCAGGTCCCTAGTTGTCAAATGATTCAGAATCCTGTCTGTAACCCTCAACTGGTTAACCACTTAACAGCAAATTCCTCTGTAACATGCACATGGAGAGGACTGGCACAATTGTCTGAAAATTCAAATGGGAAATAATTCAAAATATCCAGCTTCTGACACTTACTTTGGGATATTTCAGATGAAAGCAAGTGTAGGCTTGGACAGCTGTGATTTAGGATAAAGGAGCTTCCTTTCCATTGTAAAATGGGAGATAACAATGCCTGCCCCGCCTGCCTATGCTAACTGAGGTGGGTGGGGATCAAAGGAAACCCCTGAAGGGAAAGCCCTGCACAGTACTGCACAGAGCTCAGGGGGTGGTGTTACTAAGGCACCCATGCGAATGCGCCGAAATCTCCAGGGAGGAAGTGGTGTCCCAGCAGCTTCTGGGAGGCTTCTGCCTGCTGTCCCAGTGTACGCCACAGGGTTAATCCTGCAGTTCTGACTGTGCTGTTACCTCAACCCTGAGTATTAGATTTGCAACCCGCCATTTGCTTCTTGTCTTCTTGGTTTCTGCTGCCTTTTCCAGGCAGCCCTAAGTAATGTGGATCAGACTATTTCCTGTCCCTCTGTGTGTAACCCCCTTGTGGTCTATACCATTGACCTGATATGGTTACCATAGTGACTGACACTCCTATTTGTTAGAATCATTGGGCCTAAAACCAGTTATTCACCTCTCTTGTGAAAAGCGGGTAGGTTTAAACAATAGCAATAATCTTTGGTCTTTTATGTTTCGTTATCTGTAGACTAACCACCTTTTATTTACTCAGCACCAGTAAGA